>JARJDW010003726.1:0-14075 GCA_030264715.1 Adinopsis sp. GC000173
TAATAATAATAATAATAATAATAATAATAAGGTAAATATTAATAGACATGTGCATCTACAATCTAGATTATAATATTTTAATTAAATCATTATGAAGAGTATTATTATTACTCGTCGTTGATAAAAAATAAAACTTTTTTCATTTGAAAAACAAACACAGGAATAAAATGATTTGTGGTTGTCTAAACTTTTCTTATAATTTCTGTTGGGAAACTTTTCTAGTTGGTTTGAAAATTTAAAATTCATGACAAGTTAAGTAAAATCGTGGGTTTATTGAAATGATTTGTTTAGCAAAATTTGTGGCTCATTTTGTTTTATTGTATAAGTATCTTATGCTGTATTTATTTTGAATTATTTTGTGTATATATTTAAATATTATATTTATTAATTGAAATTTGTTTCGAAGCTTTTTATCATCTACTTACTAGGGATGCCAGAGACTAGCTTGAGAGGTCTTAGCACTCGAATAGCGCGTAACGTGCGCAGGTCCACAGCTACGATTTCCTGAGGGAACATCGTTAGAAACCTGCAAAACACTAGCCTCTAGCTCTACTCCAATCACTAGGTATACTAATCTATTAACTAAACAATGTATAAATATGTATTATATTTATATATATGTATAGTATATATATAAAACAAAATCTAATAATAAATAACCTGTAAACAAGAATACAAAGCAAATAAATAATACATTTTTGGTTCGGAAAATTTTATTACTGATGAAAATCAACGCGTGCCAATTACACGAATAGATAGATATGTATACGATATATATATGTATACCTAATAATAATACCTAAAACTTTCTCTCACCTGCATCCATCATCATAAAACGTTTAGTAATTTTAGTGAATTGATAAACAATGCTCGATGCAAATAATTCATCGGTTATCGTTTCATAGTATGAACGATAACGAAATTTAATACAGCGCAAATGTGGTCTAAATTATTACAAAAACGGTTATAATTAATTATAATTGTAAAATCAATAGAGGACATTTGGCTTTCAAAACAATAATTACTAAAAATATATTAGATATGTATATATTCTGCCTATACGAGGAGTATGTATATGTATTTGTGTATATGAGTAAGCAACGAATGTAATCTAAAATATTCAATAAATCATATATTATTAATGCACCTACAACATTATGCTTAAAAAGTGTTGTACATTGCTATCATAGCATTTCACATGTACGAGTGTATGATAAATGTTTAGTTAGGATATATGTATATGGTATACGTACGAGTATACCTACTACACGTATTTTATATACACTGATATCAAGCACGAATAAAATATAATCATTTCAAATTATTCATTACTTCAATTTTTCATTAATTTTATCAAGTTATTTATTCATCTTGTTTATACATGTCTAGCAATCTTCAAAGCTTGGGTTCCTATCGATATAGTATCGCGTATTGGGTAAATAGAAAATTTTACGTATGTGTTATTATGTACCTATATGTAATATTTGAATTAAAAAAGAATTAAACATGGTATTACTCATAGGAAAAAAACAATGTCTCATTTTCGCGCGTAAATGCATGAAACATAATTTAAAGTTGACATGTATAAACTTGTTTATTTACTCCTAACATTGGTAAGCCGATCAAGGCACAAATCGATTAACTTCACTTTTAAAGAATTTTAATTTAATTTAAGTGTTAAAGCATTTGATGTAGTCATAACTAATTGGATGTTAAAGAAAATCTAAATTTTATTTATTTCGCCGGTTATTTTGATACATTTTAGAAAACAATTCAAGTTGCTTTATTGATTCTTCTCCACTTTTTGTTTTATTGAGTTAATCAATGTGTGTAATGAACGGCTCAGCTAATACATGTCTAGCATCTATAAGGTATGACTTTTATCGATAGCAATGCGCATCGAAAAAAGACAATATATTACGTATATGTACATCAATTAGACATAGTTGATATGTGTATCATTTTCGATATTTTAATAATGCGTACTAAAACGCGACGATATAGCTAATGATAAATAATTTAAAGCTGACATGAAATATTGTTGTTTTATTCTATATTTAACGCTACTTGTTATTTAGTGTAGGTATAAAAGTTCAATAAAACGACGACGCTGCGTCTTCCATATACATTATTTTGTATTTATAATTGCTGCGCTAACGATTAAAAAGATTAAGTGCCTCATGTGTGATTAGCCTGCAATCAATCAATTATTAATTCATGTAGGCTTTTATAGAAATCAAATAATTTAAAATAACGTAACAACATGAAATACCTACATACTACCTATGTATATTATATTCTATATTTAACGTTTAACATTTTATTTATAAAAAAAATATCAATAAAACGACGTTTCGTTTCATTTCGAATAGACAAATAATAAATAATATAGAGTAGAAGATATATTATTATTCATCATTTAAAATTTTAGTGTTTTAAGAGTTTATTGTTGTTGTTTGATATATTACATCAAATGTAGTATTTCACGATGATTTGAATGATTTGAATATAATAATAAATATAGATCAAGTATTAGCGTTTCTTATGGAAAAGAAAACAAAGCCGAAATAAATGTAAATGAACTATCTACAAAATGAAAGTAAACATAAAGTATAATATATAAAAATGTTGAATAATGGTTAATTTACAGAGATACAGATTTCTGAGAATGCCAAAACAAATGTCGATGGCATTATTCCTCTCGCACTCATCATAATGATTTTTCAATTGTTACTTTAATCAATAAGTACGTGCTATATATATGTATATGTTAATAATCTATGAACTACAAAAAAATAAATGCATTCGAGCACTGTCTATCTACAAAAACATGCATTCGTTTCGAATTGAATCGTTTGAAAAAACTTGACACCGACTAATAATAAATAGTAAACATAATATATAAACTGATTGTTAGAATTAATTAATCCTACGTTCAAATTACGTCCTAAAGAAGTTATTCTAGGACTATGTAATAATGATAAATATACTAAGACGATATCTAGTTCTGCGCTACTGCGGGCCCACTGCAAGAGCTAGACAGAGAGATAGAAAGAGTGTAATGTAGGGAGCGGAACCCTTACTTGGGATCCTGGATACCAGCTTCAACGGTCTCAACACCCGAAACGATCGCAACATCCGTAGATCAACGTCAACGTTTGCTTCGGCAAAAATTGTCATCGACCTGATAAGTACAACTTAGTATGTAAGCTTTTACCGACATCATAACTCTATTGTGTAAATCCAGCGGCAAGTCCTCCGACTCGTTCACAAATTGCTTCCACAGTGAAGGCACGTAGACGAAACACACACAAAAAAATACCAACTGGTATAAAAACCAGCATTTGTGATTTACAGCCGTATTAACCCAACAGCACCACAACAATAATAATTCGTATATAAATTATCAAATCAACAGGAAGAATTTATTGCGGAGTTGTGGACATGCCGTGGAAAATTTTCACAGAAAGGAGAATACTCACGAATAAACACTACTAAACCAACATTTCACGCTCATATAAATTATTTTATTTAACGCCTAAAACTCTCCTTTTTTCATTTTCTCATTTTTTACGCTTTACTTTTTAATTTCGAACACACAACACACGATTATCATAATATTTATTTAGTATGTGTAGTAATATTAGGTACTAGATATATGTATGATGTAAAAAAAACTTACCCTGTGAGCACGACAAAGAAATCCATAATGTTCCAAATGTTTCTAAGATATGATCCTCTATGTAAAACAAAACCTAACGCTAGAATTTTTAACGAAGCTTCAACACAGAATATTCCTAGAAAGTATGCCTCTGTTTTTTCCTGCAATGTGCGACGAAACGGAGGAAAAAGAGTCGAGCGAGGGAGAGAAAAAAAAACATTATATCAGATGTGAAAGTTGTCGAGTTGGAAATTTTTCAAATTTAGAACTCACTAATTTTTGTGCTAGCTGAGTCTTATCATGATTGGGCAGGTGCTCTTCCAGCGCCAGCACCACACAGTTGGCTATGATTGTCAAAAGCACGGCATACTCAAATGGATTAAGTGTCATTAAGGAAGAATAACCAAAAAAATATTATATGTCATCTATCGGTTATTAAATTAGACAAAGTGCAAGAAAACGATTTTTGATTTTACTTCATGAATTGCATATTAACTAATTGTATGTTTTTACTGAATTTCACCAAAATGGCGAATATTGAAATATATACTTATATGTACTTCTTTGAATATTAGGTATACCAATTAATTTTCAAAGAAATACTACTTGTTACTTAGAATCAGTTTGAAAAAATATAGCAAAAAAGTATAAAGCAAAAATTAAGGCAATATTGATACAAGAAGTAATATTTAATAAAATACTTAGGAATTTTACCCTAGCAGTTATTTTAGAATGCGCATTGGTAATTACAATTGTTCTTTAAAATATTTAACTAACATTGCACCAATAAACTGCAATATTTTAATTAAATTTTTGTGTCTACCTTCAATACTTCTCCATGGAACTGCCGAAAAAATAATGAAATTTAAGCTGCCAACAACTTTTTTTTCCAGAAAGTATGACTGTTAATAAAGGCGACTATTTATTAAAGTTAAAATCGTCCTCAAAAAATATGCTAGAGACAAACACAGCAAATATAATATTTAAGCTATTATTGTCACAAAATAGATTTTATATTAATAGATATTTAATTAATATTGTTTAACTTTTCTAATAAAACGTTTGTATTTACTTTAATTGTCATAAAATCTTTTGAGTTTTCAATGAAAAGTATGTTAATTATAGCAATTTTTTGTGAGTAATCGTTTTCTTGCAGAGATAGGCATTAATTATTGCCAATCTGTGAAAAAAAAATGTTGCTAGAAAAGGATATGGCCACTCAATGATGAAGCGCGTGTATCTACGGATGATGTTCTCTTCGGAGAGCAGGAAGAGTGAGCTAGGCCCCTGGCCGCCCACTTCCTTCGCACCCCCCATTCTATCAGCTGCGCCCACCCCCGCCTGCTGCTGCACCGCCTGAGCCGCCGCTTCCTGCGCTGCGGCCAACCTGCAACAAAATTATTATAATTGCATTTAAATGACTAAATTCGTTCGCTCGCGAAAAATGTGCAACATGCAACCAAACCGCCTACTATCGCTTGTTGCCACCACACAACACGCCGCCAATTTTCTTGGCAGCCGAACAAATAGATCGCCAGAAGATTTGCGAGCGAGCGACGAAATCAAAGCCGCTGGTTTACTATAGTGGTGCGCGTATGAACGCCACACAATGCTGCTGAGCGACGTTCCGACTGGGTTGATTATCCAGACGGCGCCCAATATTTGCAGACGACGCCGTGGATGTGCTGGATGTAGGTTAGAGGGTTATGAGCCATGTCCTTCACCAATAATATTCATAACGCACACATAATAGCGTTTTTAAATTAACTGACAAGACAAATTTCTTTTGTGAAGGGCGCGAGAGGCATGAGAGAGAAAAAAAAATATCCCAGCACAATGTAAGTGCTCATAATGAAAGCACTTAACATTGAAAAGGGAAAATGCAAACTATAAAGCTTTCAGGCGGCGGCTGCATCTAAACTTTAAAACGCCTTTTTTCTCGCTGCACATCCTTTAAAAACAACAAAATATTTCGAAAAACAAAAATAAACGAAAAATTTCCCTTTACTCAAAGTGTGACCTCAATTTAACAACGTGCATTAACCCATATTTTCATCGGACACGATTTTAACTCGCTCGTAAATTCAGTTACAATATTAAATCGTCAATATGTTGATATTTTAGTATAATAGAATTCTCGAATGTAATTTATTGCATCTACATGCTGTAGCAAGTTATCGGTCATATATTATATTGTATAAAGTATATGCACCATTTTGCTTACATTATTAGCTTTATTACAAGACACTTGAAATGCAATATCGATTCTATCAACGTGTTAAATATTATAAAGATTAATACCGTCAAAAAAGCAACCCTACAACGAATAAATCAATATTATTATAGTACCTATAACCCGTATGATGTAATAAAAATCGATTCATATTTGTATTGCAATTGAATCAATTATTTACACTCAAAATTCTATTAAAAACAGCTAATTATTTTACCAATTTATAAATAAATACGATCCCTCTATTTCATATATCTACCTGTACATTTTTAACAATAAGAAATTTCCATATTTCACTTGAGTATTTAAATTATTTACTACGTATAGTTGAAATATTTAATATCTACATTTTGACGGTGTAAGGAATACTAAACGATCTTGTTTAATGATATGTTTTTGTATAAGAATGCAAGATAAATATGCTCCTTCCAAAATTTACATGGTTTTACTTATAATTGGTTCGTATAAAACAGATTGTTTTAATAAATATCTATATTTTGTTGTAATTTTAAGTTATATTTAATAGTCTCCAGCAATTTGTAATTTTCCATTTTAACTATTTATATAAATTAAAAAGTTAAAAATATGATATTAGAGCTGAATTTCCAACTAAATTTCCTCTCCCCTCAGGCCGCTATGTGAATCTTATGAAAAAATATACATTTCGTAAATGGTTTTAATAAATATCTATATTTTGCTGTAATTATAAGTAATACATAATAGTCTCCGTCAATTTGTTATTTTCCTTTCTAACTATTTATATAAGTTAAATAGTTAAAAATATAATATTAGGCCTACTCCACCTAAATTTCTTCTCCCCTCCTGCCACTACGTAAATATTTAATATTAATTATTAATATTTACGATTTCAACTTGATTCAAAAAACAAAACAAAGTTAAATTACACATGCAGTTTGCTACGTTTTTTAATCAATTGGTCTTTTTAATGCAGTATAATTAACATGTAAATAATTCCGATTTTTTACATCCTATTTTTCAACTGTTTATTTTACGTTTTTCTACAAAAACGCTTTGTAACGAATTACGTGTGTTATCTAGCTTTATTTTTTTTTTCTTAGCTCAAGTTGATATCTTGAATAATAAGGGCACTGTTTGTAATTTACGAAACGTATATTTTCTCATAAGATTTTCATTAGGACGTGGTGTAGGGGAAATTCAGGTGGAATAATCTTAATAAACTTTTAACTTATTTTACACGATTTTAAAGAATACCCTTTCTTTGATGGTGTGTATAGGTTCATATGTTACATGGCTTTCGATTATTAAGAATATATTAATTAATTTGACATCATTTTTGCTTTCGATTTATAAAACTTTAATTTACAACGATTCTTCAGTGACTATTATGCCATGTTAATTGAGATATGAGTGTATTTGAAAAGTTAAACGTTGCGAATTTTTCAATTATGAAACAATTATCAGAATTCAGTCAAACTGCAAATTTAATTGTATAATAGGATTGTTTCCTACATGATTTAGATTATAAAAGGATTAACCCGCAAGGAATTTAAACTCGCCCAACTTATCATAACCGAGTTATGACATCTTTCAATTCCATTAATTCGAAATACATTACGGGACGAGCAACTTTGTCATTACTTTTTCAAGCGCGCTAGTTTGCAGCAGGTTTATCAAATTAAGTTTTGCTAAATAATAGGTCCGTTTTAATGTGCTTGCCACACAGATTCATTTAAAATGAGTTGAAATAGTCATGGAATAAGAATGGCGATTCAATGTGCCCAAATTAATCATGAATGCGGCGAGAGCGCCCCAAAAATATTCACAAAAAGTTCGAATAAATTGGAAAACAAATCGGTCTCAAAAAGCTTGCTTGGTGAACGTATCGAATAGGAATAGTGAAACACCACCTAAGTCGTATAACAAAATTATGAATTTCATAGTGTAAATCCGGATAACCCTCAACGCTATTGTGGAACTAACTCAGCAAACCGAGTGTCGGTTATGAAAATGCCGGTTGTACTAGATTTGTTGTGCACTAGATTTAAAAGTAAGGCTTCATAAATCACAACTTACAATTAGTGTTACTACATTGTATACCGCTGTATTTTAAAATTATTTATTTTTTTAAAGAATCTGTAAGAGTTATTAATATCGCTAAAATATTGGTTATAATGTCCAAGTGTATTGATTGAGTTAATTTGTATCTCCTTCTTAATTGCTGGACAATGCTTCTCTTAACCAGTTACAGATTTCTTAAAAAAAAACTTATTTCACACGCTTAGTAATATACAATTTATTAAATTTGATCAATGGTTACAAATAATGTTTTTAGACTATAAGCATCAATTAATATGTTGTACAATTACCATTCCATTATATAAATATCTTACTATTTTTAAAAACGATTAATTAAAAAATAAAATCGTTGTCATGTCTCGATTATTTTTCAAACTACATTTTAAGATTTTGCACAATAATTGAATGTTTTCGATATGTTGCTATATTTGCTTAGTGAAGTTATAAATTTATAAATGAGATTGTGTTTGCTGTTTAAAATGTTTAAATAAATTTAATTATATATATTTAGTTTTAAATATATGTTGAAATTAAGAATGTCAAAAAAGTGTTGTTATACAATATTTCAATTACTTAACGTCTAGCCGATAATTTTATTTACTTTTGAAAAAAAATCTGTAAACCATTATATATTACCGAAGATTTAAATAACTTTTAGCAATCAATGAACAAATAAATATTTTTCATATTTTACACATCATATGAATCTTTTCTATTGTATAAGCAATGTTAATTTAGTGATTTGCCTACAACTTTTGCAAATCTGAAAAGTTATAAATCCATAAACTAAAATAATATATCTAGAATTATGAAAAGCCGTTATTATATTTAAACCATTTAACATCTAGCCGAAAATTTCCTCTAATTTTGAAAAGAAAAATTCGTGTTTCCCATAATACACTAACATTTGGAATCGAGATCAATAATTCATTGAATTTTTTATTAACATTTAACCATTAATCTTGTTTCCAAGTTAATCATCATTTTTATAAGTGAATATACACACTTTTTTTGTGGCTCGTTATGCATACAATACAATTGAACGCATAATTATCAATTACATAGAGTAATAATAATTATTATAAGGCAATAACGAAAACATAGTCAAGAAATGCAACCGCTTATGGGTCTGTTAGCTAGCTAGCTAGCTAGCTCTCAATCTGCGCAACGAAACTATCCTCGAATCGAAATCCTAATCGATTAATAGACGCGAATTAAGCCTTGCCTGCTTGCTTCGATACGATGATGAAATATAGATGATAATCGCGATTGTTTGCTTAAAAAGCAACATTAACAATTGAAAAAGAAAGCGAGGCGAGCCAACGAAAAGAGGCTTCGAAACGACGGTAGCGGCGGCGTTCGTTCGAACGAACGCCGCCGCCTTTCCGCGCTGGAAAAACGTACCCCGTGCGAACACGTGTTTGGGGTGACGCAGAGGGCTGCAAAATGACGTCACAGCGGCCATATTATCGCGTGACGTAGCCGTGATCGATACGCACATAACTGCAGTGCTCCAAGCGGGATGAGCTAATTGAGATCGGGGAATCATTTTCAATAACAAGGTTGGATTCTCGATAGGAAATAGGACAGGACATATGGATGACACGGCTCGTCCACAGCGAATGTCATCAACAACTCCCAGTCGCCGCATTCAACTTGCAACGCGTTAATGAATCGCATTCGGAACATTAAATTGCTAAATAAATTTTCTATATAGCATACAGAGAGCACACTGTATGGGTATAAATAATACGTTATGAATTTTACGACTGTTTAACGGCGGTCAAATGTTTGGCATACGTTTGTTTTCGTTCCATCCATTAAAAACTAATTTCGATGAAAAATTTTCTATTGTACAATACAAAATACAATAAAACAACGTGAATAATGTAATTAATGATCAACAAGTAAATACTTTTTAATTGAATGAAAAAATTTGTGATATTGCATTAAAATGAAAAAACAACGATATCTACTCACAGCAATGTTGCACGTTTTAGTTTGGTTTAACATAGATCACTCACTGTTTGTTGGCTTTGCAACCAGCAGATTAGATTTTTTTAATTGAATTTACCTTTTGATTCCTATTACAAAACGCAATCAATGCACGTTTGCACTCCATACACAACACAAACAAACATTCATCTCTGAATAAAAATATGCAATCTAACCTAGCAAAATAATAATAGAGAGCTACACATCCGAGAGGATTGCATACCTGCGTTGGGATACTACTTATACATACACGATGCGACTTATCAAAATCTTTCATTGACCGAATAATCAGTGTAACAACCTTCCATAAGCCGCTGGAAAAAATGTGCGCCATACATTTTATATCCAAATTGAATTATTCAAATACATACACACACAGTGTAGTGTATAAACAATATTTTTTGCGCTAGGACGCTCGGTAATGAGTTTATTAATTTAGTGTTTTAATGCAATTTCGCCGCTGCTGTGCGTCGCATGGCAGGCAAAATTAACGAGCATTGGCATAATAATGTTGCTTTTAGCTAAAACTGTAACATCAGTTGCTAATTGAAGATGAAAAGCGGCTGAGCGATTAAAATTTTCAACGCTTATGTAGAGTAAATTTAACGGCGCCGAAATTATTGGATATTGTATTATCGATTGTTCCTGTGTATATTGTCGGCGTTGATAACACTTGAAATTATATCGAAATATCTTAAATAAAGCAGCGTATATATATGTATATATATATAATATAAGAAAGGTCATTGCTTCCACTGGCAGCGGAATAAATGATCCATGGCACACAGATAACCGTTTCCTTTTGTTCGCCGCCCCGTACGAAGCGTAAAGATCATGAAATTATTTATTGCAGCCTTATAATTAACTGGCGAAACGATTTCGTTGAATGATGGCACGCTAAATGCGCGTATTTAATGTAATGCATTGACGATGAACGTACTTTGGTTATTGGTTTACGATTATCTGGCAGAAAGAAAATGTGCTGTGTGGAGTAATGCTAAGTGGAATAAATCAAATATAATTATAGATGATGAGTCTATATCGACATAGTTAAACAGCCACCCCTAGAGTGTCTGTAATGTGGGTCACAAGGATCAATGTGTAAAAGGCGAATGTATGGCTTGTCCGATTGTGAATTTGGTGGCTGCGAACGAATGAACGATACGTCCAGCACTTGTAACGAATTTTCCTCTGCAGTGATCGATGTAAGGGTGAAACTAACCTGATTTGTCAGAGTGGGCTTACAGCAGCATGCCTCCATTTTGTGTTACTGAGTTAGGGTGCAGAGGTGTTTTTTTAAGCGATCGCTGTAGTGTGCGGGCGTCATCTTAATTCCGAGCCAACACCTGTCAACACATTTAGCACACCGATTACCGTACACAGCACTTCATTTTTTCGAAATTTTGCCTTTTGCACAACGTCACTTGTGTCAGTCCGCACCCGTACTCTCAGGGTTGGAAACACATTCGGCTCGGTTCGTGATAGTTCGCACACGGTATTGCGTGTGTTTCAGCGTGCGCGTTTCAGGAGTTTTCCCGGACTTGCGCCTTTTTTTTTCTTCATCGTTTGTTCGTCATCATCCAACCCTCTCATTCTCTTTCTCGCGCCGACGGGACTATTCTGGGCAGAAATCCAGACTCCGGACAGGCTGACTCAACTCATTCATGATCATCACTCACGTGCTCATTTCAACATTCTGCCAATAATGAAACTCTCGTTCATCCGACAAACTAAACCACTCGAAAAATTATCCTCAAAATTCATTATAACTATCTCATATCCATAGTTAATTTACCCTAATGCCATCTTTGGATTATTTCATTCACTATACTCAACACTAAATTTCATCAACTATTCCAACTACCCAACTAGTCATAAAACTATAAAGAAACTTTAACATAAAATTGAATCTGCCTACAGTAATTAACTTTATTGTTATATTCAATTATTACTACAATATAATCAAAAAACAATAACAAATAAATAAATAAATTAATAACAAATTGTCTTCAAAGATCGATTATTAAAGACAAAATATTTAAATTATTTAATAAAAATGTTGATGCTTCCAAATAATATGAAGTGTATTATAACAAAATTCGTAGTTGAATGAACGTAACAGCACGCTCTATGAGTACGAGGATTTACCATCAATGAATCGACGCTGCATGCGCATTGCGAACGACGCCTGAAAGCGTCGCGTCGCACGCTGTAACAGCTTGAACCAACCACCCGCCAGATGGCGGCAAATGTTTGTCAACAAATATTTATGGTATCGTATGCGTTGAGTGTTTGAAAAAGTCAGCAGCATATATTCTTTTTTCCCATAGAAAATATGTGCGCAATCAATATGTAGCGCAAACCAAATAGAGCTCTTTTTTCAAATAAGGATAATTAAAATTTATTTAATTAGTTTGTGCATTGGTATGGCATTTTATTGCGTGGTTGCTGCTCGTTACATTTCTTTTTCATAGGCATAGATGATATGCAGGTAAATGAGGGCCGGCATTAAGGCATTAAAATGTTTTATGTATAATAAAAATAATGTGTCTTTCGGATTGGTTTAGTTGAAAATCAAAACATTTGCAATCTGATAAAAAAAACTATAAATGTTTAGATATAAAACTCAGATAAGATATTATCGATAAATAAAGTAAAACAATTTTGTTTTTGTACTAAAAAGTTAAAGGTAAAATTTAATTAATCACAAATTATTGTAGATTAATAGTAGCTATGCATAGTAATTTAAGACATTAAAATGTTTTATGTATAATATAAGTAATATGTCTTTCGGATTGTTTTAGTTTAACATTAAAGCATCTGATCAAAAAAGACTATAAATGTTCAAAAGTTAGATAAGATATTATCGATAAATCAAGTTAAGTATTACAATTTTGTTTTAGTTCTAAAAAATACAATAATTTTCATATTATATTTTATTATTAAAAATTCTAAGAGTTTTGTATTACCGCGATTTGGGTATTAACCATTTTCAAACTTGAAACAACCTAGCTGTGGAATTTATACTAATAAAATATGTAAATTATTATATATAAATGTACACTATAGAATATAAAAAGTTAAAAATTTAAATTAATTAATTCAAATTCTTTTAGATAAATCATAAATAGATATAATAATATAGGGAGCAGCAGATTCACCTTTCAAAAAGCGATTAAAAATAATTTAAGACATTTGGAAAAAGAAGCACTTCTCTTAGTGTAAGTTTTATAAAAAAATGTTCGAATCGAGAAGACCTGTACAGTGCGAGTCATCCAGATTTATAAACGTTTTTAAACATATGATCGATATTGCTTATAAACATTAAAGTAAGAAAAATAGTTTTGTTATTATAATGTAGCAGCTATATATTTTGTATTCTGGTATTATCTTTCAATAGAAGTAAATTTTTCTATGTTGTAAATATTCGTATCCGTACAGCGATTGCGGGCATTTTAAGTTTTGTAACTTAATCGAAATAAGCGACGTGAAACATAATACATATCTTGATTAAAAATCTAATCAAAACATTACCAAACTCTTATTATTGATATTTCTCTTAAATAACATAAGTTTGTTGTTTAATAATAAAGAAGAAAGCACCAGCATCAAATCAAACTCGGCTGGCTGTAATAACTAGTAGTGTATTGTTCAAATACATATTTTGTGGTTATCCCGTTTTATTTCATCGCTCCCAAAGCGTATTGCAGGGCGACAACAATAACAAGAATAGAAACATTTACGTGCGATATAATATACTCACATAATGTCCCCAAGTTTGAGTCGTGTCTGAATAAGGGCACATGATTTATGGTCCGATGTGGTAACTGCGCGCCGACGGCGCGTATAACGCATCGGCGGCACATCATCGGCGTTTCGGATCGCCGGTGAGGAGCCGCGACGACGGTTTGACATATGTCTTCCAGCAACACCACCCAACATCCTGCAACAGTAAGAGAAAAACAAACAGCATTAGAATGGATGTTTGCAGAAGCGTCTCATGCGTAAGAAGTAACTTTGTCTACGCTTGCGATATGCATAATTGTAATTAAACCACCCTAAGCATAAATATTTAATCTGGAATGATTATGACGCAACAACAAGCGTTGACTATACACAGGATGTATC
>JARJDW010003733.1:0-16663 GCA_030264715.1 Adinopsis sp. GC000173
AAAAAATAAAGTAAAATTCTCAAAACGCGAGAATATAAGGCGACTTTATTATTGGAGATAATAAACTCAAATTTTCAAAAATCGCTTTAAAAAAATTTTCTCTACAAGATCTCTATTTCAAATTATTTTTTTAAAATATTTTATTAATTAATAAAGATTTTTCAACCCCCAGCGGAGATTCGATGCACAATGTAATTATGAACAACATGCTTTTTGAATTTTTCAAAAATATTGAGTAGTTTTCGTTTCTTATATTCTCGCGTATTTTTCGTCGACTAGCCCCGCCTTAAACATTACGCTTACACTTGACTTCTTCCTCGTCTCCCGAATAAAAGAGAATTAATATGTTGAGCATGTGCGCAAACAACAACCTGATGGAATTCGATGCGGTGGGCGAGTGAATTTCGAGTCGCAGCCGAGTCGTTATATGCTTTACTATTATTTGCGTTACGCAATATATGTACAATATGTTAAAAATACGATAAAAAATGGTTGAAACGTGTCACATTCTAGTGCTGGAAACCCCTTCAAAGCCACACACACTCTATTTCGATAACTTTCTAGCAGTTTTCGTTGTTTGTTGCGAATTTTTTGCAATTTTTTCGCTTTTCTCCATTTTTGTCGCGTTTTTTTTGTTTGAAACTTACCTAATCACCCTCGTATAGTATAGCAGTTGCTTTTTTTTGACAGCCAATGTGTCATAATCAGCATAAACTTTAATATTCTTTAACTACCCTCATATATTTACAGCAATTTCTTTGTGTCGTGACTAAATTCATTTAAATTTTAGTTAAAAACCACTAATTTGGACAGCCCACGTATTAAATTACATTACACATACGCTTATTATTATTAAAATCGATTGTTTTTGATAGTGAAAGTGAAATATATTATACCTGGTATAAATAGAAAATGTGCATTTATTTATTTATCGCCGATAATCATCATTGGATAATATAATATACAATTTTTTTCAATTTAATCTCTAAATGCACTTTCACTACGCTGGGGGGAAACGGGGGGGATATTCACACTACTCGCATCGCTTCTATTCTTCGATTTTTTTTCCGCTGCTTTTTGTCTTAGATAAAGATGAGGAAATGCATAAATTAAATAATACAAAGTGAAAATTCTCTGAATTTATGCTCTGCATTCATTCCCTGCATTTTATAACGCGTTTTATTAAATTTATTGCTTTCATTTAGACAAAAGAGAGTGTTTAAACCCTATCAATATATTTTTGCATTCTTTCATTGCCTCTCGTCTGTGTGTATTTTGTCTATTTATGACGTATTTGCAATTTTTCACACTTTGTTCATATTTTTTGCACTTTCTTCGTTTCTTTTTTACGTTTTTTGCTACTTTTTCTCAATATGTTTTGTTTTTACTCGGTTTTTTCTTGTGCCTTTGTGATTTTTTGTCATTTTTCACGCAAAAAGGCGCTCAAAATGGAAAAACATACAAGAAAAAGAAAGAACGAGAAAAAGGCGTAAAATATATTTGGTTAGATAATTTTTATGCTTTTTTTAAACATTTTCTTATTGAATAATTTAGTTTTACAACGTTAGAACAAAGAATAATACCGTTTAGTTTTAATAAAAGTGGCATGTGAAAATTGAAAGAGGAATAAAATTTTATGTTGCCTTTATGAGCTACTTCGGTGACAATTTTATATTAAATTTCTTATGCTGGATGCATCGTTAGCTGTAATTCAGCAACATTTAAAACAAAACAATCTGTGACCTAAACATTTCGATATTTTCGCTGCGATATACATCTTTTACGTGGGAATTATTGCGTTCTTGAAAGATCAATGCAAACAAACCAAAAATTTTATAAATTATTTGACATTTCCAAAAACGGAAAACAAAAATGTATTACCTATTATCAATCTACACATTTACGCACGCATATTCCATAAAAAAGTTTGAAAAAGCGATCGAATTCTTAACGTATTTATTGCCGCTGTTGTTGCATTACGTCAGATCGCGCATAAACATATAATCGACGAATTAATTCCATATTTATACATACGATTACGAATTTTCCACCTCGAGCAACAAGCGCAATTGCCCTGTTTCCATAGCAATTTCTATCCAACACGACAACGCAGCCTTGAACATATTCAATTACGAATTTTCTTCCTCGAGCGCATTATTTGTGCAATCTAATTACGTTTTTTCAACCGGCATGTTGTTTGAGCTGCATATTTACACGTAAAACAACCGCATAAGCCCGAAACTTGTTAGACCATCCTCGTACAATCAACAAAAACATTACCATAGCAACGTATTTATTTATTACTCGTATCAACCCAATTTGGGGTGCATACGTACTCAATTACGAATTTTCTTCCTCGAGCGCATTATTTGTGCAATCTAATTACGTTTTTTCAACCGGCATGTTGTTTGGGTTGCATATTTACACGTAACACAATCGCATAAGCTCGAAACTTGTACAATCAACAAAACATTACCATAGCAACTTGATTATTTGTAATTTGGGCTGCATACGTACCCAACAAACAAAACAATTGCCTAATACTTTTTTGGTAGATTTATTTGCATCTAATTAATCGCTTAATCACTAATTAAATAATACTCAATAAAAACGATTTGTAATTCGCTAAAAATATTCAATAATAACAAGCCAACGCAAATTTTATGCAAATTTATTATTCAATATACGAAACATGGAAAAAATCGCATAATAATAATAACAACACTACTAGCACAAGCAAGCAGATTGCAACAAAATAAAAAAAAAACAATCGCATAACGATTCGCGACCTTGCCGCTGAATTAACTACTACCATACCGTATTGCTTACGTCGCATAAACCTACATAATATTTATTAATAAATAACCAAAAACAATTGCAACATGTATGTAATTTAATCAATTTTTTCGGTTATTTATTTTGTAGTGTTGTTCTTTATGAAGTAGAATAGCAAAATGATGTCGAGATATACGCATACGATGCCGTTGATATTCAAGCGTCGCGACGCTGCATTCAACGCGGCCACACACGCACATCATCATCATCACAATAGTAGCGGTTCAACGAACATCAATGCCGCTTACTATCATCAGGTAAAATGATTTAATGCGCAGGGTATTTTTATACGTGCTCAGTCCGATAAGTTTTTAATGCAAACACAAATTATTTTTAGCACCACCCCGCCGATGAAAATTTTTAATGAATTTTTTTTGTACCCGGGTGTGGGAAATTTTTTGGCGACTGCCTTCGTTGATTTTTCTTCGATTTTGGCATTTTCCTTCAAATTCGTTTAGCGACTTTCATTAAAATTGACTGAAAATCAAGAAGAACTACGTTCTTCTCCAATTGCAGACAGTTATCATGAAAATCTGTGAATATTTTGATGGAAAATGCCGAAATCAAAGAAAAATCAACGAAGAAAGTCGCGCAAAATTTCCCCTGCTGCGGCGCAAAGAAAAATCCATCAAAAATTGTCAACGACGGGGTGGTGCTAAATAATAATTAGTGCTTGCACTAAAAATTAACTAAATAAAAAACAAAGCGGCTAGAAACTTATCGTAAGTATAATTTTGAGGTGAGGCAAATAAATAATAAATAAAAATAGACATAAAAAGCGATTAAGTATATCGAATATAAAAAATGCAACAACGTGGCTTGCAATCTATTATGAATCAGCAGGTAATGAATTAGGGGGTTGAAACTATAAGTATATATACCAAGTTTTATTCGATGCGCTTGTCTGCTTCTTTCTCTTCTCCGCTCGCTTTTTTTTCTTTTCATTTGTTGTAAATCAAAGACATTGCATTTTGAGTCAGCAGACGGCTCTCTATGTATGTATTAATAGTTAGTATAGCGTAGTAATAATGTGAAAGGACTTTTTTTCTCCTCGTTTTGCCTCTCTTGCAAAGTAACCTTTCTATTCCAATATG
Source organism: Adinopsis sp. GC000173 (assembly GCA_030264715.1). Taxonomy (NCBI): domain Eukaryota; kingdom Metazoa; phylum Arthropoda; class Insecta; order Coleoptera; family Staphylinidae; genus Adinopsis; species Adinopsis sp. GC000173. Next base: position 3,930 of record JARJDW010003733.1, read on the forward strand.
TCAGCGCTCACTACAACGCTGCTAAGACTGACTCTGTACCGACTTTCCATTCCATTCCGCCGCTGCGATGATTGATTGCTATAGCTATTATTATAGGCAACACCATTAACATCACATTTATGCTTACTATTATTATTATTGTTTGCAGATCAAATTGGAGCGGGTGTTGGGCGTGACTGTCGGCTCGAATGCAGCGCTGGACTGCGATCCGAATACGGCTAATGTCGCCTATCCGGCAGGGTAAGTAACAAGCAACACATAAATCTATCTATTCTTAATCGATTTGTAAGAAGATTGCCTAGCTAGACAGTAGAGTAAATAAATTGAGAATATACGAGGGCTGTCGGAAAAGTTACAAGCTTTCGTTTTGTTTAGTTGATTTTTTTGCGCCAGGGTGGGGGGAAATTTTTGCGCGACTGTTCTTCTCATTGTTCAGTCAATTTTAATGAAAATCGATGAAGAATTTGATGGAAAATGCCAAAATCACAGAAAAATCAAACGAAGAAAGTCGACAAAAATTTCCCCGCACCCAGACGCAAAGAAAATCCATCAAAAATTTTGGTGATGCTAAAAATTTAATTTGAAGCTGATTACTTGAAACTTTTCGGACAAACCACGTACTTATTAATAAAGCATTTATTAATTAATTTTGTTTTTTAGATGCACTGTTGTCTTCTTCAACACATCCACCGCCGCGCAAACCCATCTCATCAACACGAACAAGAAAACGATCACATCGCTCGCATACTCACCATGTGGCCGCTATCTCGTCACCGGCGAATGCGGCTACCAACCGGCGGTGCGCGTGTGGGACCTCGAAGCCGATGGTACTAGCACACCGCAACAAATCAGCGAATTCTTGGGCCACAAACATGGAATTAGCTGCGTTGCCTTCTCGCCGACGAACAAGTACGTTGTGAGCATTGGGATGCAACATGATAATATTGTCAATGTATGGGATTGGAAGAACAATCGCAAGGCGGCGAGCAATAAAGTTAGTACAAAAATTAAAGCGATCGCATTTGCGGAGAATGGGAATTATTTCGTTACCGTTGGCAATCGCTTAGTGAAATTCTGGTACTTAGAGTGCGGCAAAAATAAATACAATAAAGAAGCGGTACCATTGCTGGGGCGATCTGCAATTTTGGGCGAACAGCGGAATAATTATTTCTGTGATGTCGCATGCGGCAAGGCGAAGTGTATGGATAGTACGTATGCGATAACGCGCGCAGGATTACTGTGCGAATTCAACAATAGACGCTTGCTGGATAAGTGGGTCGAACTCAGAACACCGCGCGCCAATTGCCTATGTGTCTCAGAACAATTTATCTTCGTTGGTTGTGCGGAAGGAATTGTACGCTGTTTCAATACAATGTCTTTAAATTACGTTACAACTCTACCACGCCCTCACTATCTAGGTGTAGATGTTTCTTTGGGTGACAATATTCAACACATGTGCAAAGCACCTTACGATGCAAAATACCCCGACTGCATTGCGATCACCATGGATGAGCTAAATAACAAGCTAACTTGCATTTACAACGATCATTCAATCTACGTGTGGAATTTAGAGAATATTAAGCGAGTTGGTATAGCGCATTCGTTTTTAAATCATTCAGCATGTATTTGGGGCGTTGAAATACCGCCGAATAACAGCCCATTACCGGCTGGGAGCTTTCTAACCTGCAGTTCTGACGATACAATCCGCGTTTGGAATTTGGACGACTTTCCAGACGATAACAGTACGATGTATCGTCGAAATTTCTACAGCAATGAATTATTAAAAACGGTATATCTCGATAAAGAGTTAAAGTTTATCAAAGATTTAGATTCATCTGGTGCGTCAAGTAGTTCTGATCGGCCTGAAAGCACCTATGATGGTAAAAATGGAATAAGATCGATTCGTATGAGTCCTGACGGTAAACATTTGGCATCGGGGGATCGTGAAGGGAATATACGCATTCATGAAACCAGTACCATGCACCAGGAACAAATGATTGAAGCCCATGATGCGGAAGTGTTATGTCTGGAATTTGGGAATAATTACGAACGAGGGCATCGATTGCTGGCTAGTGCGTCGCGTGATCGCCTATTGCATGTCTTTGATGTAAATCAGGAATTTAAAGTGGTACAAACGCTAGACGATCATAGTTCTTCAATTACCGCTGTTCGATTCCTGACAGCATCCAATGGTGAATTTACAATGGCGTCCTGTGGTGCTGACAAAACAATCATGTTCCGATATCTGGCTGAGGATGATAATAATGCAATATTATTTAGCAGAGTGCATTTATACCAAGGTAAAACTACGCTGTACGATATGGCGGTGGATGCGAGCGAAAAACACATCCTTACCGCATGCCAGGATCGCAATGTACGAATATACGATGTCAACACCGGAAAATGCTCAAAATCATTTAAAGGCAGTGTGGGCGACGAAGGATCGCTAATAAAGATGTCGCTTGATAAATCCGGAATGTATTTAGCAACTTCTTGCACCGATAAATCAATCAGCGTGTACGATTATTATTCAAACGAATGCATGGCGACTGTATGTGGACACAGCGAGGTAATAACCTGCTTGCGCTTTACAAACGATTGCCGGCGATTGATTTCGGTAAGCGGTGATGGTTGTATATTTGTATGGCGCATTCCGCACGATATGGTGGTGACGATGCATGCGCGCCTATCGCAACAAGCGATGCGGCAGGGTAAAACGCTAGATCAAGTATTGGCGTTTCACGACGAGCATAATACGACAACAACGACGACGAATGTGATGATGGACACGTCTGTCAGTTCGGAGATGAACGTTAGCGACACGCAACATTACCGGTAAATAGAATATGATGTTTTCGGGCTGTAAAGGGGGATTTAGGTCATTGGTTTGAAAAGTTTGAAGCTTTTTGTTATTATTTCATGTTTTACATTGTTTTTCTCACGTTATTCTCATGATTTTCGCTTTTTGTAGAGTGAAAAACGTTAAGAAAACCATTTACGTTTTGTTTTTCTGTGCTTCTTCTTGTTTTTCAAGTTTTTTATTAGTTTTTCCAAAGAAAGGCAAAGAAAAATGCAAAAAACTTACTAAACGCAAGAAAAAACTTAAAAAAGAAGCAAAAACGCAGAAAAACATTGAAAAAATAGGAAAATACACAGAAAAAACGAAAAAAGCTCCAATCTTTTCAAACCAACCTCATATTTCATAATAATAATAATTGTATTTCTTGTAGTTTTAGCGTCGGCCAGCTGCCGGTATGGGCGCAACGCCACATCGGAACGGACGATGCGAAGACACCTAAAAGCGGCGCCAAAATGACGTCTGGGACGGCCGCAGCATCGCCGAAGGGTCGTTGGGCCGAACGCGCCGCACATCACAACAACCCGATCTTTCCGCTGCAGCCACCACACGATGCCGACGACGAGTCGACGATGGAGATGTCTTTTAACGAATCCAAAACCGAAAAACTGGTAAAAATGAGATTTTCTCGGAATTTTTAACTTTTTGTAGCTTTTTTTAAAGTTTTTCGTGTCCTTTATCACATTTTTTGTAAGAAATTGCTGAAAATGCGAAGAAATCCACAAAAATGATGATGAATTGATTAACTTTTCCAATCGCCCTCGTATAGTACTAACCGATTGCGTTTTTAGACGTTGAATATGTCACGTATCACAACACGCCGTCCACCGCCCCCATTACCAGACAGCAGCGATATTGATAAGGAATCCAATGCGCACGACGGCGATATTGAATCGGATCAAGAGTGCAGCAGCGAGAATTTGTACTATCCCGCCCAAATCGATTCAGCGAGCGGAAGTGAATTTACAGTGACGAACATCGATGCCAACGAGCTGAGGAAATCGATTCGACTATCGAAAGCGCTCCGTTTGAATCAAACATTTATTGCGCCCACATCGCCCGGTACGGCGAGTCAGGAGAGCGAGGACGACGACGATGAGGAAAATTCAACGCCAAGCGGCGAGAATACCGATCGCAATCCGCTATCAATGCTCTCGGCCAGCTCAGAGTCCCTCGATCAAATCGTAAAGCGCGATCAGTACCATCAATCCACCTTCGATACGCTCAGCAGTAGTGAGAAGGCGTTGCGCAAGTCGTCGCTCTCCTCGCAGTACTTCACCAGGTCGAATACGACGACGCCGAGGAATATTGCGGTGATTAGTGCGGCAAGGCAAACGACCAAGGCGCTTTCGACGGGGAAGACGCGCGCCGAGCTGGATAAGCTGATTGCTAATGCACGGCTCACCCTACGCAATGTAAGTGAAGTAATTCTTCCAAATCCAAAGTCTATTTTCTCTCAAAATACTAATTATTTATCCCCAAAAAACATTCCCAATATTCTAAATTTCATTTCCTATTATTTTATTATCATGCTCGTATTGTTTTATCCCATTCCCAATGTTTAGAATCTCATTTCTTCCTAATACAAATTATTTGGTCCCATGAATATTGGATGATTTCAGGTTTAAGAGGAGATCTACTATTTTCGTATTGTCTTATCTCACTCCCAATGTTTAGAATCTCATTTTCTCCTAATACCAATTATTGGAGTTACAGGAATCCCAAATTTATGAAAATACCCATTTTAGATCAAGTGGTAATAGATTTAATTAGACAGGCACTCTTTCCCTAAACCTAAATTCTAATTTTTGTTAAATGTTTGCAGATTGGTTATAAACACCCCCTGAGACAGTCCCAATCCATCGTCGACCTGAGCCACATACCCGAAAAGGAGAACAAATGGACCTCATCGAAAACAGGTAACCAAAGCGCTCTGAACGCTCACTTAGCCACCACCCAAGCTACACCACCATCACACGATTATTCAACCTGCTCAATAATATCAAATAATAATCAACTTAACAAAAACGCAGCGCACGCAAACAACAACGTCAGGTTGTTCGACGACAACACGTCGAGCTTGCTAATGCCATGTAGTAGCGCTTCCGTTCCGGCGGATCTGCAGCTGTGCGGGTGTTACATGCGCGAGATCAGCAAGCACACCAGCGACATACAAAATCTTTCCTTTTTGAAACCTAGCACCATCACTGGGAGCGCCAAATTAAGCGACATCACCGGCGATGCAGTAAAATCAACAACTAATACTTTGATTCCTGCCCGTCCACGCAAGCTGCAATTAGATAATAAAACCTTAGGAGTAAAGTACAAGCATAAAAGTTTACCAGTATCTCCAGTAAGCGAGGAATGCAGATTATCCGATTTTGGTACGCGTAAATCGTTCAGCTACTTTATAGACTTTGATAATCCCACCATGGATAATACGAACAATACAGACGATGGTTTTCGGAAAATATGCGATGATATCGAAAAGTTTTCGCAGGATTTCAGTAGGAATTATCAGCAAATTGAGGATATTTTTAAGGAAAAATCATGTTTCATCAATTCCGGACAGGGATTTGTAAAGTCGCAAAGCGATTTTACGCTAAAAACCACTTCCAATGATGATCATGTGGATGATTCCAAATTGATGAATTACGATGCTGTAATTCCTGATTATGCCAACATCCAATTCTACGATCCCAATGATGTAGTCCCAGCCATTATTCAAAATCATGATGATGATGAAGATGAAATGAGTTCGGATTCGCTGGAAGATTGCAGTTTTAAATCCACGCGGGTTAAAAAGCAAAAAAAGAAGAATTTACCGCCACCACGGCGTTGCGTATCAAATAATGAGTTGTACAAATTGCAAGAATCAATTCCTAGCAATCAGGATTACAGTAAGTATTACCATCATGCCTACGATTGCGACATGCCAAAGAGCGAGAGTTTCTATCTAAACCAAAGCAGTCGCAATTCGCAAGAAAGCATTTTATCCAGCGAAGATTGTTTACTCGATGATGATTTCTATAGAAGATCGAGGAGTTATTGTAATAGCCTAGAAAGTGTGCTATCAAATGAGAGTGATTGTAAATCGGCACCGTTGGAAATGTTGTTTGCAGCTCATTCATTGCCAAAAAGTCGCTCGCATTTTACGGAACTTAGCACATCGAATGATTCCACATCATATTCGCGATCATTGGAGTCTTCAAGTTATCATGTAGAGATGCGAAGATCTAAATCGCTTTATAATAAAATCAGTCTGAGAACAATTCAAACCCAAACTGATTTTGTCTACGAAACACCAGAGGAAAAAGTTGTTAAGAAAGCGAGTCAATCAACTAGTAGTAGTAGTGATTTTCAAGCAAAATTACTCAAATTTGAGAGCTGCATTGCACAAAATGAACCAATTTCAGTTTCAATCTCCAAAAAGCAGGTTCCAACGAAAGGAATCGCATTCTTTGTTGATACACAGCAAGCGACAAAATCTGCCGACAATAACGTGATGTACATTCCAAGTTTAGCCAGTAAAAATCAACAATATAAGAGTAAATATTGTAATGTACTCAATAACAAACCCGAGATGAATAATTTAGAATTGTTTGCTCAAAAAGCAAGTAATAAAGTAAGTCTGAATAAGAATGTGAATGCAAATTCACATTCGAAAAAGATGAATAACAAAGAAACGGCAAGTCTGGATCGACATTTGCTCAGTAGTCGCAGTCTGCTGAGCAACGCCGAGAAGGTTTGCCATAAACCACCCAAGGCGGTGCGTAGACACAGCTCAAAAACGCGCAAGAAGCGAACTTCATATGAATATGTTAAAAAAGAAGACTTGCTAAATGATGCTAAACGGTTAAATAATCAAATTGATGAAAATTCGCCGCCGAGTAATGAAAAATCGATCGAGTTTAGTTATAAAGAAAACAATGTTGAAAAAGACCTAGAAGCAAGTACGACTACATTCAATAATAAAAAGCGTAAAAATCGTAATATTTACAATGCCAGCATGGAAGAGGTTAATAAAGTACAATGCGCTATCGAAAACATTAAAATACTAAACGAAATTCAGAAGAAGATTCAAACAATCAATGTGCTGGTTGATTTGTTCAAGAAAAACTTGCACGTTGGCAAGGTGCGCGCGCTATCCTCGATGTACGAGAGTTTGAATAGGAATAAGAAATTGCTGAAAGATACCGAAAATTCCCAAATTCAGCAAGTTGGGCAAACGACGGATGAAGGTGATTTGCTGTTCTAAAACCACAAATCAATCTCGATGTTGTTTATTTCATTTATTTATCAATTATCAATTTATTATTATTTTTCAACACACACGATTTTTGTTAAGTTGATTTATTTATTTCAATTTTGCATGGTTTGTATTTGTTGTTTGTTTATTGCATGATTTGTTATCTATTTTGTAGAGCATAATTTAGCAAACGATGATTCGTCGCTTCGTAGAGCATGTAGCCTTAGTGATTTGAGAGTACAAATTGCCGATTCGCCGAAAGTTAAGGCGCCGAGCAACAATTCCATGCAACAGCAACCAGGTATGTACAAATTGTTTGGCCATGCTTACTTATCCATACAGTGCAATTTGTACATTTACAAAATGTATGCAACCCATTTTACATTAATACTAAACGTTACTTCCCAAGATGTTATGTAATCATTCCAGCAACAAAATGAATTTGCATAGACTTTTAAATGATACTTGCACTGTATTAATGTGCCTGTGTGTATTTTAAACAGTTTTTCTAGCCTAAAAAATGGCTATAACACATGAATTCTCTGTTCGATAGGCAATAATACACCGAAATCGATCAACACCAATAACAAATCGCACCAATTACATCCCTCCGTACGCAACTTACGTGCCAACCATCGCTACTCCTCCCCAATGATGCGTAGTCGCTCCACCGGCGTCCTAAATCACTCCGATTCGGACGAGCCGACCGATGTGCTAAGGGACAATAATAAATCATCGGCGTCCAGTAGATTAATGCGGCCGACGATCAGTTCGCAGAATAAAATGATGGCCAAAACGGCGCCGAGTATGCGGAAGAAGGCGTTGCATTCGCAATCAGTCGGTGAGTGTATTAAAAAACAGTATCCTAATTCATAGTGTTTTCTTGTTGTCCTCTTATTGGCACAGCAGAATATCTCTCCAATGGACTATATTCACCACAAATTCATAACTGTTCACTAAAATGTCCTTCTATTGGATATATTTTAACTTCCTAGTTCATATCTTTTTGTTTTTTCCTGTAATCTGTCTTCTTTAAGGGAGGACACCCCCCACAAAACGATAATATAATCATAATTTTTAATTATTTTCCCATTTGTAGTGAACCTGAATTATGCCTCGGTGGAAGACAGTTCCTCGGAGGACATCGACCAGCAAGTAAACATGCCGGTGGCGCCGCCGCGCGTCCGCCTCCAGCACGCGAATAATAACAGCGACAACGAACACCATCATCGACAGCTGAACAACGTCAATACGGCGGCGAGACGAACGGTGACGGCGCGATCGGTGCACGGCGCACGCAACGTATGGAACAATGAGGATAACGGCGGAACGACGACGATTAACAACGATTTGAGCACCGACATCTCAACCGTGCAAGGTAATAATGCAAAGAAAGCAAGAAAGAAAGAAATTCATTAAGAAATTATTAATATACGAGAGCAATCTGATAAGTTTCCAACATTTTTATTGTTTTTTGTAACATTTTTATATTTTTTGGGAGAAGAGATGTGAAGCGTGAGAGAATTTCTAATAATATTAGTGTAAAATACCTGGACAGTCGGATAAGTCTACGTTTTTATTGTTTTTTGCCACTTCTTTATGTTTTTTTGGGGGCAGAGGTGTGAATGCAGAGAGAATTTCTAATAATCTTAGTCTAATATACGTGAACAGTCTGATAAGATTCCAATTTTAACTGTTTTTTTTGATTTTTGCAATTTTTCATTACTTTTTTTTCAATTTTAGTATCGCAAGAACTGATCGATAAGCTAACGATGGACCTCACCTCCGCCGCGAACAACGTCGTCAAACTGTACCGCCGGCTCACCGATCCGAACGATCAAGCCTCCCACGTGTCGCATTCTAGTCTTCTCGAAAACCTGAAATCGTCCATCATCACGACGCAAAAACTCCTCCAGGACATCACGCTCGACGAACTGCGCCGCAAGAATAGCAACATCGACTTTTTGCGACAGACCGATACGGTGAAGAATCTCACCGATCTGATATCGAAGGGCACCACACACGATCCGGATACGATGGTCAGCATTATGCAGCAGTACTCCGACATCTTGCTCGTTCTGATGCAGGACAAAATACAAGAATCGGCATAAAAATTCATTGTTGAATTGCTGCACAATACTCCATTAGTACCATTTTTTTTTCAAATTCATTATTGTTTTTATTTTTTATTTAATATTATATTTGTATATTTTTGTGCCAATAGTGGGAAACAATTTTGATTTAATTTAAAATTAATTTATGATTCGATGAATGGGATGCGTGTGTTGTAAGATTATTTGGCTGCAGCACAATGCCGGCCAAGCAACAACTAGTGGTGGATATTGGCCTCGAGATACGACTGGCTTCCAAATTTATGAAATATTTATCTGAAAAACATCTGTCAATTACGCAAGTGGTAGCGATGTCGACTGGTACATTGAGATACGTATGCTTTTAATTGATTACGACGCCGATTTGACCTCGGGATATGACTGAGACTCCCAAATTGATAAAATCTATTTGACAACCGGCTGCATGGACGAAACATAGCTGCCAATCAATGCAATTACTTACTAGAAGGTTATTGATTAAGTTGCGGACGTATATCGAACATTGTCGTATCTCGAGGTACTACTGTATCTACTGTTACGCCAAATTGAGTCCTAAATTGATGAAATATAGTTGAAAAAATGGTTTCATTGATGAAAAACAGCTGTCAATCACAGAAATGGCTTTAACTTGAAGTTGCAGACGTATATCGAACATTGTCGTAACTCGAGGTACTACTCTAGGTACTGTTACGCCAAATTCTGCCCTAAATTGATGAAATATAGTTGGAAAATCGCTGTCAATAAAAAATATTGCCTTCTACAAGGTTGTTTAGCGGAGTTGCAGTCGTATATCGAACATTGTCGTATCTCGAGCACTGTTATGCCAAATTGACTCTCAAATTTCCGAAATGTAGTTGAAAAATAGCTGTATGGACTAGAAACAGCTGTCAAATCAAAGATATTGCCTTCTACAAGGCTTTTGCAGACGTATATCGAAGATGGTCGTATCTCGATCTCGATCTGGCCAAAGAGATTGCCTTTTCACATACAATACATCCCATTTTCATCGTTACACTAAGAAATATTAATCCTAAATTATTAAAACATTCCAAAATGAGAAGAAAAAACAAACAAATGAAAAGAAACGTGTCAATATATTATACCTAGGTATTTATATAATAAATAATGTAGTTGTTTCCCATTTTTAAATAATAATATTTTGTAAACATGTTTCATTCATCCATTTTGCCAAATACTTAACTTAAATATGAGAATTATTAATAATAATAATAATAAAACTTAATATTATAAAATTTATTAAGAAAGATTTATTTATTTATCAAAAACAAAACAAAACAACATCGTCACTATCATTTCTTGCCTCCTGTAATTTAATTAATTTCAACAATTACGTTTAGCAATGTTTTTTTGCAGCGATTGCTCACCTTTTTTGCCGCCTTTTTGTCCACCACCACCACCAGCCTCCTTACTCGCTTGCTTCTGATCGCCGCCTTTTTGTGCACCACCACCACCGCCGCCTTTTTTCTACAAATCAATTCCATATTTAACTCATTTTATGTATAATTTAGCGTCTACTTACATCATCGCCTTTATTTGCGCCACCACCGCCTCCACCACCTTTACCTTTACCCATTTTTTATTTAAAAAAATTCTTATTTATTGCGTATGTTTTGCGCTCGCTGGCTGAAACTCGTATGGCGCAGCGAATTTTTGGCAGCGCGCATCATGTTATTGAAAGCGCGCTATTTTTAGCCAATTGGGCAAATTCACAAAAATTTATTATTATAAAATACATATACACATTCGATACACGATTATTCATACACATTCATTGCCGCAACGGCCTATTTGCACCACAAGAAATGATTTAATAAATTAAACATTTTAAATTTAAAATTTCCGCGCGCTAATTGGAAAAATGTGGAAGCATTAACTTTGATTAATTCATGCAAGATGTCGCTTAACATCAACTTTCATAAAAATATAAATTATTTAACAAATTCTTAAATATTTACACATAATTTACAATTTGCTACACAAATATTAATTCATTTTGATGTATTTTATTATTTTTAAAGCAATAATATAACTTAAATCAGGTGGATCAGGTGGCGCTGGGTGGCGCTTTAGTCAAGCATAAAATAAAAATTTCGGATGTTGTTTTCTATGTAGCATAAATGTTCTGTAAGTTCATTATTCCATAGCAAAATGTCTACGAAGTCTAAAGCAAAAGGTAAACCCGGTGCAAAGCCAGCCGATGCCGATATGATCATACTTGATGAGGACAACGCATCAGGTATGTGCAACAACATAACCTCAAACAACAATTTTTTTTATAAATAATTAAAATTCTAGCTCCTTTAGATAAATGTATAAATTATCAATGCACCAGCGGGGTTGACCTGATGACACCACCCTATTTTTGCCTATCCTTCTATCGCATTCGTAATGTATCAAGTAAAAATCAGAAAATATGCATGGCTTGCTTCGAAAAGGCGGTCGAGCACAACAATAAGCTGATGGATATGTTTATGCGCGATGAGAATTTACTTGATGTGGATCATCCGATTAAGAATGAGACGGTAGCAATCGAGGATAGTGATTCTGATGATGAAACGGAGGTGGAGAAGGAGTATATCGATGAGGCGACGTTGAAATTGGTCGAGGAGCATTTCGATGAAGTGTGCGAGGAGATAATGGGCCGGTTTCACTTCGAACAGAAGATTGACGATATGGTCAAGGATTTGCAATGTCGATTCGATGCAAACGTAAAGGCTACAGATGAAATTAGGGAGGAATTGGCTGCGGCAAGGCAGAAGGTGGATAAGATGAATATTGCCATTCACAATGCATTAAAGCCGGTGAATGTTGTGACTGAGACGATCGATATCGGCGAGATTGATAGCGGTGTGGTGTTGATGAGCAACATCAAGCCGAATGATTTGCCGAAAGAGGGGCCGTTTAATAAACCACCGCTAAAATTAGGTAAATTAAGTGTTTTGCACATGTTTATCCATTTTCCTAGCTATTTTCACAGCGTTTCGTCCAGAAATTGTTAGTATCTAGACTTTCAGAGGTAGCCTAGTCTTTCATTTTTGCAACGTTTCTTCCCTGCCGGCAAGAAACTAACACAATTTTATCTATTTTAAGGTCAAATCTACTTCGTAAAACACAAATCGACGCAAATCTGCCCATGGGTACGCTCCCGTTTGGACAACGTAATTCCCACCGACTTTGCCAACAAACAACCAGCTCGCTACGTACTAACACGCCTCAGCAATCAAGTTCGAACGAATACGAATCAATTTAGCGTCGTTGGTACGGAATTGGCGTACTCACGCCCCTGCGATCATATGCTGGATGTGGGCACGCGTGTGATCGCACTGTTTGAGGATGAAAACGCGCATCCATCGAAGCGATCGTCCTATTATGCGGGCGTTGTCGGTGAATTTCCAACCAAATTAAATCATTATCGCTATTTAATATTTTTTGATGATGGTTATGCCAATTACATCCATTATAGTAACGTGTACATGGTTTATGAAACCAGCAAGCA
>JARJDW010003736.1:0-32249 GCA_030264715.1 Adinopsis sp. GC000173
ATTCGATCTAGTTATCAAGTTTTAAAAGCAAATTCCAGGCTTCTTTTTATTTTATAAAAAAACAAATAGGAATTCGGTATTTATTTCTAGACTGAGGAACAGAACAGTGTCTGAGAATTTGTTGTCACAAATATCTATTTCTAAAATTGCAAGGATTGAGAGTTACTTGATTATTCGTGCTTAGTTCGGACTTATTAAATTCTTGTTTTTTAATTTCACGCTTGGGACTTAATTAAAGTTTGTTTCAATAGCTTTTACTTATTCCTTGTCAATACTAATCGCCGAAAATTATAATATATTGTCAGCAATAGATATGGCCAACGTAAAATCGAGATTTACTATATTTAAACATAGAACTTTTCATCCCCTGCATAGAATACGCATCCGAGTTTACAATATACTAGATGTGGCTAGACCTACTTTTCCCATGTCACGAGCCAAACTAATCGTTGTGCTAGCTGGATAATTTTATAATCATATCTCTTTTCTTAGCTCACATTACTATTATAGACAATACACAATATTGTTTTGACTAATTTTTGCTATTTAATCATAATAAAAATGTCTATTTTTTAGATACATAAATGGTCTCACACATATTTCGGTTTGCCCACATGGGTGGTGTGGTTACAAGAGCATCACATCATCCTACCGCGCCGCCACCATCGCATACACCATGTGGCACCACACGAAACCTACTTTTGTATTACGACGGGATGGCTGAATTGGCCGCTGGAGAAATTACATTTTTGGTCCGCGCTGGAAGCAATCATTGAATATTTCACCGGCTGCCGGCCTCGAGACGACGACATGAAATGGGCGCAGAAAGGTACGTGATATTTGTTATCGAACGTGATGCGGATGAAGAGGATGGGAGAGATACTGCTGCTACTAATAACTATTTGATCAATATTGACATCAACACCAACATCAGGATATGCCAATAAATTGTCTAACGGCGGTGGTTTCTTAAACTCATTTTCTATCAAAAAAATGTGAATGATTTTTTTCACTGTTTTTTTTCCTTAAGCTTAATTAAAAATCAAAAATCCAAAAAAATATGAAAAAATAATGCACGTACAAATGCAAATTGTTTGATGATGAAAATGGCACACTGTATCGGAAAATAATTTAAAAACTAACAAATTTTTTCCACATATTATTTTATTTGGCTTATTTTGTATGAACATTATTCTTACCAAAGATTTTAAGTACTTGTATACCCTTATTTAAAGTTTGTTGGTTTTTATAATTATAGTATTAAATAAGGAAAGACATCTATTATTATAATAATGGATATGTTTATTATAACAATGCTTTAATGTGAATTTTTCACAACAATTTTATTTAATTTTTTGCACCTTATTTATTTTTATTCAACTTGTAATAAAATTATTAATTATGAGTAAGAAACAAAATGAAAAAGAAATAATTAATAATTTTATTGAATAAATTTTATGAATTTTAAACACATCCACTTTACTGACACGTAAATTCACATTTTTTAACTACCAAATATTAATAAATATATATAAAAAACAACACTAATAAAAGCCTTACAATATATAAAACTAATATATTAAAAATTAAAAGCTTTTGCTATTTATTTTAATGAATATAAATTTTTTTTATAATAAAAGATAATTATATAAGAAAAACTTCATAAAAAGGGCGACAATCTTCAATTTTTATTCTCATATATATATAAATAAATAAATAAATACTTGTATATGTATTTATTACTAATTTAAATAATATTAAACATGAAATGAAACGCTTATTGCAGAATTCAATTACTAATAACTTATGATATTCATGGCCTAAGAGTTGCGAAATTTTAACGTTTTAACTGAAAATAATACAACAACGAACGATGATTAAATATGTTACATTTAAATAGCAAAGTATTTTTTAATTTTTTGTAAATAAAGCAATTAATTTAATATTTATTATATGAAACCACACAATACAAACAAAACAACCAAACCAAACGGTTTAATAGCTTTTTGTAATTTTAATGATTTTGTCAATTTTTTATTCACACACACACAAAAATAACAAAAACAAGTTATACAATTGTGATAGAATTCAGCCATAATATAAAAAAAGATGTTGAAAAAATGAAAAAAAAATGTTTTCATTTTCACATCTTTTCGTATTTTACCATATATATTATTTGGTTAATTTAATTTTTTTTTATAATTTTTGTATGCGTGTATTTATTTGCATATGAATGTGTTCTTACAATTCCTTTATAATGTTCAAAGCGTAAATGTTCTTTATTTTTAAGGCTATAAGAACAATGACGTTCCTATTAGATTGACTTTTAAACGTGACATTTAACTCTATTATTATTTTGTGGCATATTATTGCATTTTTGTTTTCAAAATAATAATTCAGGTCCATGTTAAATCTGACGGAACGTAATTGTGCTTTAATTTTAATTTTTACCACTTGTTTATCGATTTATTTTTTATTGGATGCGTTTAAAAAGAAAGAGATGATGTGGTAGCATGGGACCAATTTCAAAACCAAGAAAAAATGTCACTTGCAATTTTTTTATTATAATTCTATTGATGATGAGATCGCGCTAATCAAAAACACTGTGCTGTACAGAATTATCCAAAACTACTATATATTTTTCCCGAAGGCTCAATTCAATTGAATTTAGAAAAGCTGAGTTAAATTCAATTCAAATTTGGATCATTCTGTACAATAAATATTAAGCTAAAAGACAAAAAAGCATTCCGCTGCTTTTTTAAACCTAGAACCAACTACTAAATAAAAAAAACGAAACAAACGCGAATTTATTTAGAAAATCGAATGTAAATTTTGAAATAAGAAAAACATGCACATTTATAATACTAAGTATTCTAAAAATACGATCGTGTCTTTGCTGTTGCCTTAAAATGATAAATAATTCAATCAAAAGAGAATTTAAAAATGTTATGCTAAATCGATAATTACCTGATTGTTTTCTCCTTAACAATTGTTTTATTAAAAAATATACATATATATATTTTATTTTAAATTATTTAAGTTTTATATAGTTAAAAAGCTAAATAGAAAAGGATTTTTTAATAGTATCCGTCCGTATTTTGTGCTCCTGTGCTTATTGATTAAAAGTAATAATTATAATCTATAAAATATTTATAAAAGTGTGATAAATATTGCTGTTTTTTGTTTATAATTAATTATTATTGTTTGCTTGTTCTACGATCCTTTCTACTTAAAATAAAAATTTATTCGGTTATATTGATAATAATAAAGAAACGATGTGTAAAATAAAGAATTGATGCTTGCAATTGAATTAGAATTTTGTTTTAATCTATCCTATAAAATTCCAAAATTGGTAGTTTATTAATAATTCAACAATAAATGACAATCCATGAATTCGAAGGTAATTTTGCAAAAATCGTATAATTTCAATTTGTTTAATAGTAAAGAATTAATTTCGCTTCAATTATTGCTAATTCGTAATCAAAACGATACCAAAAATAAATTTAGTTTGTGTCTACGCTAAGTCGTACTTTGGCTATTATCCCATAGGTGGCGCCTATACGAAACGCGGAATAATTTAAAAAAATTATGTCAAATTTCAAATGCCTATAACTTTTTTATTATTCAAAATATACGCATGGGAGTAGTTGGAATGGCTTTAGAACAGCAAAATGCATCTAGGTACCAAATTTGAGCGAAATCTATTTTTCGTCAAAAATCGTAAAAATCGTAAGGTTAACCCCTTGCCGTTTTTTTAGCCAAAAAATTTTTTTTTCGATTTTTGAACTTTTAAACACATCATCGTGTAGGGGACCCTAATAGATATTGCTGAGCCAATTTTGAGCCTTCTAGTCCAATTCTAAGTGGGCCTACGGGCCGCTTAAATACCCATAAATAACCGTTATTTTTCGAAGAAAATCAAGTTTTTTTTATTGCAAATTTCAGTATGGCATCTCGTAGGGAATACGAAAATATATCACCACTACGAGTTTGAGCTCAATTGCTGTATTCTAGGTAAAATTAGGGCAGTAAATACCGGCTCCTCCACCAGAATTTTTAAATTTTTAGCACTTTAATCTATTTATTAGTCAAAATACGTTAGTAGGAGTGCTGCTGTGTGATTAAATATATGTCAATTGCATGTTTCTATATAGTTGAACTATTTTCTTGATTCTAAAAACGTTATAATTAATAGAATATGCAAAAAAAGTTTGTAAAATTTGAATTTCTTTGTATAGGCAACTCAATGTACGATTTCAAGTTTCAAACCGTATGTAAAATCCGCTAGTTTTGCTACCGTCACATAGGTGGCGCTAATTGAGTTTTGTTGCAATTTGTAATTATATCAATTATATCGAATTATATTTTGCAATACAACACAATTTGCAGCAATATCAATTCTGTATTGCACGCAGAATGTAGTAAAATCGATATATGACTACAATGACAACAGAGCGGTGGGGCGCTTAATTGTGAGGTTATGTACATTTTACACAACAAACATTGCATTGCTTTTAATATTTTCGAGAAAAATGACGGCAGTTTTAAAGAAACGGGCTTTAGCAGAATATACTCAGACGCAAACTATACAAGTAAATATTTTACATAATAATGAATATAAGTAAATGTCTTAATATATGTAAAATTTTAGGAGTTTCAACCAGTAAAAAAATTACGCCTTGTAAAGAAACCCACAACAGATAATTCAGCATTAGCGTTACTTAGCTGCTTAGAAAGCTGCAAGTCAAGTAACGATGCCCTTCTCACCTTGTTACGCCTTTCAGATCTATTAGAGTTTGATGCATCTGATCTTCCAGATGCTATAAAGAAGCTGTGTGATCATTTCAAAATCGAAAAGGAAAGTGCTGTGCGTGTAAAAATACTTGCACTATTAGGCGACATTGGCAATGAGAATAATGCGGATGTTACCATTTTCATTGAAGAGATTATCGTATTACTACAAAACGAAACTTCACATAAAGTTATTGCTCAAGGCTTAAATACAATATTAAAATTGAGCAAATACATTCGTGATAATAATGGCATTATACAGAAGGTATTGGATATGTCTAGGAATTACCTAAAAGATACCAGCCATAATGTGAAATGTAAATGTTTGGAGATAATCGGTGTTTTAACGCCAGTTTGCACTGGCAAGGAACTTGAAAATATATTATTTTTGGTTGGTTCGTATTTTAACAACGATGACGCTCGAGTGCGAGCACAAGCCTTTACAACAATGATAAAGTTGCATGAACGTGGATTACAACTGAATCCAAATATTTATTCTGGCATTTGTGATGCTTTGAAAGATGATTATGAGATTGTCCGCAAAGTTGTTTTGAAGCTTCTATGGGTCGTTGGAAATACATATCCTGAAAAGTATTTATTTAATAATTAAAACAAATATTTATTAAATTATAATTATTTCAGTATTATTATACTTCCTGACAGCGAGCAAGAGATACGATTGATTGATGATGCATTTGGAAAAATTTGCAATAGTGTGAACGATTTATCCATGCATGTAAGAACGTACGCGTCGAAATTACTTGGAGGTATGGCTTTGGTGAGCAGCAAATTCTTAAATCAAACATTGGATAAGAAGTTGATGTCTAACATGCGGCGAAAGGTGAGCAGCTCTGAAAACAATCTATTTCAACATTATATTATTTACAAAATGATTTCTTAGCGCACAGCGCATGAATTAGCATGGGAAAATGTCACGAGTGGTGAATGGGCGAGCGGGAAAAAATGGGCCGACGATGCCCCGAGAGAATTAATTAGTGCCGATAACATAAATTTAATGAGCAGCGGTGCATGTGGTGCATTTGTGCACGGATTGGAGGACGAATTTTTAGGTAATCGATATAGATTATTATTGCAACAATATTTCTCATTCACGAATGTATAATAAACTTCTAGAAGTTCGATCTGCAGCTGTTGAATCTCTTTGTCAACTTTCACTAAACAATTCCGAGTTTGCAAACATGTCTTTAGATTTTCTTGTTGACATGTTCAATGATGAAATTGAAGATGTTCGTTTAAAAGCAATTGATAGCTTAAGAAGAATTTCTGAACATATAACATTGCGCGATGATCAATTGGAAACTATATTGGGTGCATTAGAAGACAGATCTCAAGATGTTCGTGAAGGTTTACATCGAATGCTGGCGTCATGCACTCTATCGACAACAGCTGGATTAAAAATGTGCATTGATAAATTATTAGAGAATCTGAAAAAGTATCCGCACGATCGTAAGTCTACTTACCGTTGTCTACAAAAGGTTGGCGCTCAGCATGCAGAACTTGTTCTACCATTAGTTCCACAATTACTTGGCATACACCCATTTTTTGACATGGCTGAAAGAGATGTTGAATTGCCAGATTGTATCCTTTTAATGATTATCTACAAACAATAATTTGTATTAATTTGTATTCATTTTCTTTAATTCGATGATGTTTAGATATATGCATTTTAATTTTAGTCTTAAATGCGGCAAAAAAACTAACAACTATAATTCCATTGCTTGAACCGCAAACATTAAGACATTATTCGTATCTTAGAGATACAATGCCCAGTTTGGTGCCAGAATTAAATGTAGCTACTGATATGTCTATGGAAATTGAACGGCCAACAAGCGTGCCGCAAAGTTTAGAGTTTCTCGAAAACATTATCAACAACTTGAATAAAGAAAATATCACAAAGCGCACACAAATGTCATTATTACAAAATGCGAAAGAACATCTATTGCGATTAAGCGAGAAGGATAACTTTGTTGCTGGCACAGCGCATTTTACATCATTTTATATCGCAGTGTATTTATTAATGTCACAAATATTAGAAAAAGGCTTTTGGAGTAAATCGGCAAACTTGGTCACCCAACAATCCAATACATTAAAGAATAACATTGAGGAATTATTAAGCAATTGTTTAAAATTGCAATATTTATTTGTTGGTTTAAGTCCAGTCGAATATTGTGCTGTTAAGCAATTACGTTTGCGTGCGTTAGGATTTAATCTGGTGTATATAGTTAAAGGTACATATTCAATATATATTTTTTGAAAGCTTCAAGTGAATGTATTAATTTAATTTATTCTAATGTAGGTAACGCATCTGCATTAGCACCGTGTCATCACTTTTTATCGGCAGTTGAGGAAATGCAGAAAGATTTGACGAATGCTAATTTACACCCGGATGCATTCACAGAGGCGTTATTCCGTGAATTAGCGTCAGTGGAGGAACCGAAACCGGGAACTGTGGCAAGAATATTAATGCCCATATTGATGGAGGCTAAATTTGGGCAAATACCTTCGCCCAATACTGATGTAAATATTAAATTAAATACATATATTATATATTTGATTGATTTTAATGTGTGTTGCAGATCCGATTTACGAAGGCGCAAATTTTGGAGCCGAATGGCCAATCCGATAGTACGTTGAAATTTACAGCTGGCTTAATTATGGCCGTACCGTTCGAAGCCGAAATCATGAATCTGGCAGAACCTCAGCGTCTACGATTAAAGGTCAAATATCCAGATCAAAAAACTCAAATTATTTTACCGAGACCTGCACACATGAAACCATTAAATTTTGATGATACACTTCCAGGTAATTATTGTAATCGTTTTACCTGAATCATGGGTTAAACAAATGTTATTATTGTAGATAATAAAGCCGGATACGACATCCGTTTGCTTACCACAGTATTAATATCACATCAAGTATGGTCGGAGGCTTGTAATATCGATATTAATATTGCATTGGCTGTTCCCGAAGGTGATACTGGAAAGCGAAAACAAACACACGATTCTGTGTTTTTTATTGATTTGTGCAAGCCGGTAAAAGTGAGTGTATCGCCAAAACCGATAAAACGTACTTTGTAAAATAATATTGATAATATGTTGAATAAATAGTTTATATTTTTTTATATTTAATAAATAAAAATAATTGTTTGAAAAATAATATGTAAAGGTTTAAAAAATATTTCTTTATTTGTAATAAAGTTGACAATTATATAATATAAAAATTATAAAATGTAAAATATAGTATCTAGGTATAAAAATATTTAATAAAATCAAAGACATAATAATAAAGAACATAAAATCTGACTAAACTATACAAAAAACGTGAATATAAAAATACAAAAAACATAAGTATCTATGGCTTCGTTGCACAAAAATACAAGTATAGTTAAATAAATGAGTATTAAATAATTTTGTTCATAATTTCCGTTCAATAAAGAGAACACTAATAGGTTGGCAGTTGCTTTAAATTACAAAAATAGTTCTTCCAAAGTCATAATAACAAAATTTCACATTTAATTATAATATACATTAAACAAATAATAAAAAATAAAACAAAGCAAAAAAGCCGCAAATTCTTTGAACATTGAGATCCAATACATAAATTATGGATAATAAACCCTTTACCATGGCAAGTAACTTAGCTGGGGGCAAAAAATAAACAAAAAATATAACAAAAGAAATACTGCTGCTTTAAGGTCGAAGAAATTGTGTTGTCTTGTGGCTTAATACTATAGAAAAAAATAAACATCATGTATAGGCTTCATTATAAAAATCTTAAATTTGTAATTGTTGTGCATTCGACAACGCACTCTCTATATGTGTATGCATAATATAATAACAAACAGATCCAACATACAATAAACATTTTAATAATAATAATAATTAACAACAATTTGAGTGATGGTAATTGTTTTGCGACTATGTATCAATATAATGCGCTAATAAAGTCGCCTAATTTGTACTCACATTGCATTTCTAATAAACTATATACTTCACTTTTATTTATCTAATATTACAAAATAAATTAAACTACAATAATAGAATTAAAATAAAAATGAAAATAACAAAATTTACGATTTAATTATATTTGAAAATAAAAAAAATGTTATATTTCAAAGTGAGTATTCATAGGTAAAAAGGTCATTTAATGCCTTATATTATGGTAAACTGTAGTTATACTACGTACTATACAAGCAATTTAAACTAAACAAGCAGAATTAGAAGAGCATTTTTAAATTTAATTATATAAACTTTTTAATGTCCTATGTAGAATATGTCAAATGTTTATTTGACTTATTTTAGGACACTATTATAGACAGATGTTTTGGTTGGAATAATAGAAATAAATAGGTTTGTTCTTTATTCCACTGATTCCTGCAAATTTCTAAAATGTTCATGAACATGCAATGTAGCATATATGCATTTGCATAGGGCATTTACATGGACATGCAATTACATATGCTCCAAATGCACCAAATGTATGACATCGGAACTCAGTGACACAGCATTTAACGCATATATTTTCAAGTTAATTTGAAATTTAATTGTCAACGATTAATCTAACCAAAAAAATTACTATATTGTTGTTCAGTAGATAAAAAATAAACCTACAGTTGGTAATTGAATTTTTGTGATACGAAATAAATAAAATAAAGAGTAAACAAAGATTAGGCGGCAAGTTTGCATAGATAATATTAACAAACTTAATAATTAACTGTGTTTGCAATTTTGACTAAAATATCTATCTATAATATTTATAGTTAAAAAAAACTTAATAAAAGTACAAATAAATAAATGAATTATTAATCTACTACACATTATTTATAATATTTATAAAAATAATAATAATACAGAAATGGCAAGAAATATATTTATTTATTATTGATAATAATTTTACTGTAATTAACGCGACGGCGCGTTTCTTTTTTTTGATTTTGAATTTCCTCGTACAATATAAAATAATAGAATCTTGTTTATATTTTGCAAAAAATTTTCACATACGAATCACAGCACAAAAATACACACAAATAATTATAATAATATATAAGCTTAGGAACAATTTTTTTTTCGTTTCGTGTTTATTATTTCTTTTCATTTGTCAAAACAACAAAATTAATGAGAGTTTGTGGGCGCCACAAAGCTTTCAAATTGTTTTAAGTACTTTTTGCATAATGATAATTGATTGTTTATAATTGCATTTAGCAAAAACATAAAAAATTATTATTGTTTTCTTCTCTAGGCACATGCGTTTATGTATTGTATTGAAAGAAAAAACCTATGAGTTGGTTAATTAAAAAAATGCTATCTATCCTCTTTTGCTTTTAGATATATATACCTATTTCAAACCGACCTCGACACACCCTTTTTTTGCAATAAAACTTGCTGATTAATATTTATATTCATGAAAAAAATATTCAATTAAATCACATTATATGCATGATAAAAAAAGATTTTAATTATACAAAACGTCGATATATACGTGGTAAATAATAAAAATATGCTTAAGTCATAATTTCAACTAACCTTTAAACA
The DNA here is from genome assembly GCA_030264715.1 of Adinopsis sp. GC000173. Lineage (NCBI taxonomy): Eukaryota > Metazoa > Arthropoda > Insecta > Coleoptera > Staphylinidae > Adinopsis > Adinopsis sp. GC000173. The sequence continues at coordinate 10,344 of JARJDW010003736.1, forward strand.
AGACAATTTTGTTTTTATTGAGGTAGCATAGGATTTTTCGTGCCTATTCTATTCATTAAAATAATAATAATAATCATAATAATGATAATCATAATGATAATAATAATAATAAGTATTGTATAATTATAATGTAAAACAAGATTTGTGTGTTTTATATAAAGTAGTTTCATTCAAATATCAGAGCGATAGACAACAGACAGCTACCTCGTTTTAGTTTTAGCAGCCGTAACATTACCTGCAGCTGCCGCATTCTTTTGCGCAATGTGCGTTTGATAGTGCTTCGCTAGATGCGCTTTTTGCCTAAAACTTTTGCCGCATAAACTACATGCAAACGGCTTTTCGCCGGTATGCGTTCGAATGTGCACATTAACCGAGTACTTGTCTTTGAAACCTTTCGAACAAATGCTACAGTAATGCAAACTTCTCTCCTTTCGTACACCGTTCGAGGTAGAGGTTGCATTTTGTACAGTCGTCTGCTTCGATCCGCTATTCGATCGTTTGTATTTCTTTGTTGCCGGTTTCGTACTTGTAACTACAGGTGTTGTTATAGATATTGGCGAGTTGAGATTGTTCAATAGTCCAATCTGATCGGGAGTGATTGTATAAACAGTTTCAACCGATGTATCGATCTGGCAGAATTGATTTACACTCTCCGCCACTTCGTTAGCGATCCGTTTGAGTTTTTCAAAGTCTTCCGGGTAGGTATTATCCAATTGTGACAGCAATATGTCGTCCATACTGTGCGTACTCGATGGATTCTCCGAGTCGGAGGTGCGTTGCGCCGGCTGTTGCATTTGCTCCTCAAAGATCACAGTTCCGTTCGCATCGATGCCGGCAACGATCGTTGGTATCTTGTCGACGTCGGTCTCCTGTTTAACGAATATCGTTTCTGTTTTCGTCGGCGGCGTTGATAGCACCTTTCGCAATTCGGTATTATTCTCCTTTTTGACGCCGTTGTAACGCACAAACGCCTTTCCTTGTAGAGCACTCCGCAGCAGTGAGTCCGGTGATCCATTACTAGTATTGTTATTGCTCAGTTTCCAATCGTTATTGTTGTTATTATTGGTACTGTTGTTGTTGTTGTTGTTGTTATTATTATTATTATTACTAGTATTATTATTGTTATTATTAAAACCATCGTGAGTTTCTAAAAGTGGCGTGTCTATGATTAGGGAGTTGGCTAATTCATCTTTGTTGTCTGCGAACCCGCTGTCTTCGTAAGTGTAGGTTTCTGATTTTATCAGACCATCGGTAGTTTGGTTAATAGGCTGGTCTTGATAATTATTATTAAAGCCATTTATTTGGCCAGGCATTATGTTTAATATTGAGTCTATGTCTAAACCACTTTGTAGATGTTCCATCGAACTGGGACTGGAAATCGAGCCGTCCTCCTCTTTAATGATGGTCGTCAATGGCGGCCGATACCAAGTAGCACCTTGATCGATACCATTTAATACTGTTAGGGTATAAATATGTCCATCCGAACTTGTTGTGTTGTTATTGTTGTTGTTTGTCTTACTTGTGTCCGGCACGCCGTTCGTCACATCCTCCGTGCTCCAACAATACTTGTTTAAATCTTCCAAGATAGCTGTTTCTATTCGTACCGTTTCCTTATCGCCCCAAAAGTTTAAATCAAAATTCGCTGTATCTGATTGCGATGTTGGCAGGTTAGTCAATTCCGTCGTTGTCATCGTATTGTTGTTGGTTTCCTTCTCCTCGCCACCGTTCACCAAAAACGCATTCACCGTACGCATCTGCTTTTGAAACTGATTGTCGTTGTTGTCGGGCGTTACGACAAAATCGAAGAAGTCGGCTTTTGATAGATCCTCGGTGCGAAATGCTTCAGTTATATCCATTATCACAAATAAATAATCGTTTGCCTTTTTTATGTAAAATATATTATCTCTATATATAGTTTATTCGTTTTGTTGTTGCCTTCGTGGCGACTCTTTCATTTTCTATACTAATATTTATTAAATACGTTCCGCCGCTTGTGTTTTAATACTGCTTCAGGAATTTCTTTTGTTGTGCTGAATCTGAAACAATATAAACTTGTTGTTGATTCACTTTGTTTTTTTTCTTATTGCTGTTGTTGCTTCTCTTCATGCTATGCTACAAAAACCACCACCGGCACCTACACCAACACATTATTACATATTAATTCCCAAAGCGCTATCTCTCCATCCATCTGCCAAACCCAGTAAAAAAAAGACGAGGAAGAAAAATGCACGCTGTCAATCTAATGTATGATATACAAAAACCAGTCAGTGTACCAGAAGAGAGAAAGTTTTTTTCTTTCTTACACACGCGTATAATACCTATATGCACATATTTTATTATGCTACAATTTAATTGAAAATTAAATATTGTGACTAAACAAATCTGCACTACATAGTAAAATAGCTAAAATGATTTAGAATCAATATCGCATTACAATATTTTATCATAGAAATATGTTATGCGGTTTGATAATGAGACAAAAAATATATATGTATGTGCATTTGCAATCGTTGCAAAATTTTAATTCAATAAACTTTATAATGCGACGCTAATAAGATATAAATTTTGTGCGCAGCTATATACGTTATGTAAAAATAATTTACAATTTAAACAACCATTTTATTTTGCCCAACACGTTTATTACACATAAATATCAACGTCCTTGCTATGATTAAAGGAAGTGATTTTTTCTACTTGATATACTAAACCAATAAAAGTTCTTATAGTTACATAAAGGTAAATTAATTATCGTGAAATATTGTTAAATTAGCAAAAAACTAACTTAACTACTTTGAATTGTATATTTTTGCGGTTTTTACTTTAAATCTTGCAAGAGATTCACGTAGAGTTTAATCCCGCGTCGATTTCATTGATCTGCAAGTGATTTTATTAATTTCTAGCCTCAAAAAAATGACAGATTGATTTGAGTGAGTTTGAAATTCGAAATTTTGCTGATTTCACTTTAAATTTTTTAGGAAATTCATGTAGAATTTAAATCCGCATCGATTTCATTCATTTGAGAGTGATTTCATTAATTTCTGGGCGAAAAATGAGCAAATAAGATATAAATTTTGTGTAGTTTTATACACGTTATGTAAAAATAATTTACAATTTAAACACAAGCATTTTATTTATTTTGCAAAATCGTATAATTCCAAACACGTTTATTACACATAAATATCAACGTCCTTGCTATGATTAAAGGAAGTGATTTTTTCTTTACTACTTGATACTAAACCAATATAAAAGTTCATATAGTTACATAAAGTGTAAATTAATTGTCGTGAAATGAAATAATAAATATATGTATGCGAATTTATATATCACTGCAATGTGTATAAACAAATTATAGTAATTATGAATTTGCACACCACCACTGCAAATTAATGAAAATTTACATCGAATTACTTGATGTAGGTAGGTAGTTGCAATTTAAATATGAGCTGAGTTAATTATATATATATGTATAAGTTTTGCATATGTATTGTAATACCAAATAAGCCAACAACAACGTATTTATGTATAGATATTTCTAACATACAGTACGTTGTTTCATTTAAAGGTATACATATATTTTCTGCTTTGAGTTTCTCCTAAAATTTAGTAAAATATCATACACAAGATGTTAGAGACAACTTTTTTCTAGAAAAATGTACTTTTCAACTATTTATTGAACTTACTTCTAAAAAATTCTTTGTAGCAACCGGCATTTGACATTTAACATTAAATTGTTTTTTAACGAAGTTGATATCTTTAGTAGTAAAGACAAAATCAATCACAAATCAACAAATATCAGTAAAACTTGGCAATTCAAACTTTTTTTTGGTTAGTTTTACCTAATTTCTCGCTCACATCAACGCTCAATCAACAAAATCGTCAAAAATATTTACTTTGACTGAAACATATTGTATTTATCACAGAATCGACAATAATATCGTATTCGTATTCATATTCCTATTTATGCGTGTAATATATGCTTAAAACTTATGCAATGCAATTGATAATATGTGTGGCGAAAAAAAAACAACTAAAAATAATCATTTCTCTTTATATATGATGAGAAACGTGTATGTGCGGTTTAGATAAATATTATTATTAATATTACAGTTTTATACTCATGTAATGCAACACAATATAATACAATAAAAAAAAAGAAAGAACCGATGATTTGATGATGTTTTTGTTGTGTATAAATTATAATCATTTTATATGGCAGATGCAATTTTACAAATAAGAAAGTATATATTTAAGCATATACAAATTGATTATTATAAAGTTTGCTTTCTTTATTGGTAATTGACTTAATCTATAATTACAATATTAACTTAATTAAAATCAATGTAATTAATTACAGAAAAAATGAGAAATAATATAATCCCATCGATATGGGCGATTTAATTTATATTAAGCAATGTTTTTGTCGCTTAATATAGTTTTGCAAGCGTAAATATATGTCCCAAATCTAATCTATAAGCTGAATCATTGTGCGTAATTAATTTTTTCTCCTCTAACAATATTTTATTCGCGTATTAAATCAACAATCAATTAATAATATATACAATAGAGAAAGTGTTACCAATTATTTTGAAATAAAATGGTTTTTTCCTTTACCTGGGACATAATTTATCAACATTTCTAATTAATCATAAGAAAAAAAAAGACTGTATAGTCTAACTAGGATGATTAAGACGCTAAAATTTTATTTTTAATTAATTTGGCAAGCACATATTTTGAAATTTAAACTCACTCAAATCATCTGTCATTTTTTGAGGTTAGAAATTAATAAAATCACTTGCCGATTAATGGAATCGACGCGGAATTAAATTCTACGTGAATCTCCTGCAAAATTCAGAGTAAAAACAGCAAGAATATACAAATCAAAGTAGTTTAGATTAAACTGCCATTTTTAGAGTTTTTGCCTGGGACATAATTAATCACAAGCAAAAAAAAACTGTATAGTCTGACTAGGATGATTAAGACGCTAAAATTTTGTTTCTAATTAATTTGGCAAGCACATATTTTACGATTTTTATTAATTTACGACGAGTATGCAGTAAGTAACGTTATTTTTCAATTAATATTTGAACCTATAATGTGATAATTAAAAAACAACATTTTTATTAGTTTAAAATTGCCTACTTTACAGCCAATTTTTAATCATAACCAAACAAGTATGCACTTAGGTATACTTATGTGTTTTTACGCGTAGGTGTCTTAAAAAACGCTTTACTTGGCGATATTTTTTTAAGAACTAACAATGTAGATACTCAATACGAAGATTTAAAGCATGTAATGCTAATTAATTGACTATTCGGCTTAAAATTAAATGTCAAAATTATAAAAAATAATGTAATTGCATTTTTATTTATCACCATTGAATATGTAAACGACTTCATATTTATTATTCCGCACAAGTGAAATGTTGCAGCAAATTTTCGTATTCGTTGTCGATTTATTTAGCTACTGAAGTGCAACATACAACCTATCGATAAATGGTGTAATGGTACCAGCACTGTTATCAGACATGTTACAAAGGTTGCCAGCTAGGTTGTTGCAGTAAATTTTATTGCGCTGTAATAGTTCATTAAAAACATCAAACTAATCAATATTTATTGTTACATTTCTAATTATTACTTGTGTGTGTTGTTGTACAACAGTGGCAGAGCTAATAGGGCGCAACGGGTATTAGAGCTTGAGGGCTTTCTGCACCTTCAGTTGCGCCGTTACTTGTCACGTTTTTTCTATTTCTCCAATTCCTATATGTATATATCGAGACTATGCAGCCGAACCTATCCATTTCATACAAAAAAACATATTATATACAGTGCGTTTCATTCAATTTTAGCCGGTGATTTTTCTTTGCTTGATTTTTCAGCATTTTTTTACAATTTTCATCAATATCGATCGAAAATGTTAGAAAAACTGCCATTTTCAATGTTTCAAGCAATACTAAAAAAGAATAGATTATATTCTCTGCATGTAACACACTGTATACCCACCAAGTACTAACAAATCAAAGACTCCTCTCTGTGTAAAAATGACCGCAATTAGGTCGTCGTATTTTAATTTCAATTCAGGATGTGTGTGTGTGAATTTATTGAAGCGCAACAATTTCGTACGTTTAAATTTTAATCAACACTTTGGTGAAATAAATTATATTACATTCTAACTGGATTTTATATACATACATCTATGATTAATAGTTAGTTTAGGCGCGATTTTAATAAGTATGTGTTAAAAAAATCGTTTTTTTGCGCTTAATTGGTTCGTTCATGAGCAAAAATGATATAATAATGTTAATAACAGACAGATTTTAGGAATGCGATAACCGTATATTTCTATGTGGTTCTGTTTTAAAAATTTAAAAAAAGTATTAAACTATTGTGTGAAAACTAGCCTTCAAAAAATGACAGCTTGATTTGAGCTAGTTTGAATTTCATAATTTTGCTTTGAATTTTTTAGGAAATTTATGTAAAATTTAATTCTGCGTTGATTCTATTGATTTGTAAGTGATTTTGTTAATTTCTAAGCGAAAAACGAGTAAAAACCTAACCTCAAAAATGACAGATGTGAGTTAGTTTAAATTTCAAAATTTTGCTGATTTTACTTTGAATTTTGTAGGAAACTGATGTAGAATTTAATTCCGCATCGATTTTATTGATTTGCAAGCGATTTCATTAATTTCTGGGCGAAAAATGAGCAAAAAACTAACCCCAAATGTGACAGATTGATTTGACCTACTTTGAATTGCAAATAATTGCATGAAATTCTATTCCATTCTTAATTTTGATGTAAATAGTTAGATATGAGCGATTCTCTTTTAATAACCATAAAATATTTTTGTGGTTCATGCGCGGCATGTTTCTCTATAATGCAAAAATGATCATGAAATAATAATTTTAATAACAGACCAAAAATTTATGTGCGATTTTTCTTTCTCCACATATAAAATACATGTGTGTGTATGTTAGATTATTATAAATCTAACAGTACATTTCTATGTGGTCCTCTTTTAAAAATTATTATTAAACAATTGCAAATTATAGTGGAATATAAAAAGAAAATTGTAATTTAAACACTTAACATACTAAGAGTAAAAAAAAACGCACAAAAATTCTTTTAATTTCATATTATATAGAAAAGTTTCTCACGTTTTGCAAGCATTAAAAACGTTCTTTCTCTCTATCTCATTCATTCAATGGATGAAATTTTATATTTAGTTATTATTATTATTACTGTGTAGGCCGTTCGTTGAGAATAAAGAGATGTTGATTTTTTTTGCATAAAATATTTATTTGACACCCAATTATAAAATGATTTTTCAACGAGATAAATCCACCAGTTGCGCTTTGTTAAGCATGATAACGAGCAATAATCGTTTTTTTTTCTCTCGTTCGCTTGTTCGTTCGATTTCTAGAAACAATGTATAATATGAATAAAAATAATTATTGTGCGTGATAATATGATGTAAGATCTGCGCGCTTTTTTTGCTGTGTCTCAAACAAATATGTTACAGACCAGACGTATAATTAGTCGCTTTGATTAGTATTGCATTAATTACAGCAGCAACATGTGCGCGGTATATCGTTTGTGCTCTATAATAATAACAACAACGCGCAACAATAAAAAGGAATATATTGTACGCGTTTAGTGTTTGTTACACATTTCTGTGTGTGTTAAAACTAAATATGGAGAGAAACTCCTTTTTAATTGACATCATATACGCCCACATATATTGCAACCAAAAAGCCCTACAGCTAATTTTCAATCTATTTCACCGTTTTTTTTCTTTTCTTACTTACTTCTTTAACTCTCTCGCTTGCGCAGCACCACAGATGGATAGCGCGCCTCTTTCAATCTAACAACAATTTTTTTTACGTGAGGTAATATATTTTTAGATTTAATTACTAAAACGCATAAATTACACACACATCGCTGTCGTGTGTTATATAATAAGAAGAAATTCCATGAGTATATATATTTTTGTTTGTTTCAGTCCGTCCACGTTGGTTGGTATATGATAAAAATTGGATGATTGATTTGAGTTGGTTTGAATTTCAAAATTTTGCTGATTTTTCTTTGAATTTATTAGGAAATTCATGTAGAATTTAATTCCGCCTCGATTTAATTGATTTGCTAGTGATTTTATTAATTTCTGGTCAAAAATGAGCAAAAACCTAACCTCAAAAATGACAGATTGATTTGCAAATATTTGCATCATATTCTTCATAAAATTTAATTACTAAAACGCATATATTACACACACATCGCTGTCGTGTGTTATATAATAAGAAGAAATTCCATGTTAATATATATTTTTGTTTGTTTCAGTCCGTCCACGTTGGTTGGTATATGATAAAAATTGGATGATTGATTTGAGCTGGTTTAAATTTCAAAATTTTATTGATTTTACTTTGAATTTTTTAGGAAATTTATGTAGAATTTAATTCCGCCTCGATTTCATTGATTTGCTAGTGATTTTATTAATTTCTGGTCAAAAATGAGTAAAAAACTAACCTCAAAAAATGACAGATTGATTTGCAAATATTTGCATCAAATTCTTCATAAAATTTAATTACTAAAACGCATAAATTACACACACATCGCTGTCGTAAATATTTTTTTTGTCTCAGATAAAAATTGTATGAAATTTGTGTTCAAATAAATAATAGATTTAAATGACATGTCATGATTTATTTAAAATTTTGAAATAAGTTATTAGGTGTGCAATTAAGAACACATTTATTTAGTAGAAAAAGCAAGACTTTGTTGTTACAACTGCGCGTTTAAACAATTTTATATGCTGCACATACATAAATAATATAACAAATTATTTTAATTAGAAAAGTATTAAACGCTATTTAAATTCTAATTGCTTTCTCATTTTCTAATTTTATTTGGCATTAATTCTGTATGTATATAATATTATAACCGTTTAAATCTTTTGCAATTTTTTATGCGATGTAATGACGTATCGATTATCAAAAAAGAAATGCCGAATGCGCCAATTAGGTAATGAATCGCATCCAATACTAAATGAGAGCGTATTGTTACACACTGCTATATATATAAAATGATAATTAATTAGAATGTTGTCGAAATGGTACGATTAGCGTTTTACAAATGTATACAACGAAATTTAATTGTGCGCTTTTTCAAGCCATTTCGCTTAATTAAAACAACATTGATAAAATAGCTTTGATGTATGTGTGTGTGTGTACAGGGCCGGCTTGTGTAAAGTAAAATGTGTTAAAATGAAATCGATTTTGATTTTCCTTTCAATTTCATTGATTTGCTGCAAATGAAAACTAAACCCGAAAAATGACAGATCGATTTGACCTACTCTAAATTACAATTTTTTGCTGATTTTACTTTGAGTTTATTAGGCAATTTATGTCGAATTCAAATCCGCGTCGATTCTATTAATTTGCAAGTGATTTTATTAATTTCTAAGCAAAAAATGAGCAAAAAACTAACTCTGAAAAATGACAAATTGATTTGATCTACTTTGAATTATAAATTTTTGCTGATTTTACTTGAAATTCTTCAAGAAATTAAAGTAGAATTTAAGCCTCTGTAAATTGTATTGATTTATGAAAAATGACACATTGATTTGATCTACATTGAACTGCAAGTTTGACATTTCATTGTTGAATTTTTGATAAGTCAGCAAATCTTTATGATCCGGCTCTATCTACGACAAGTATTATACACATATATTTTAATTGCGCCGATCGGCGATGATGACGAAGAAGGAAAAATAAATGAGTAAATTTATTATCGCGCTTTGATAATTAAATATTCTTTTTCATATGCTTAAACTCCAGCTAAGTATTCAAAATGGATTGTCATTAATCAAAGAAAGCAAATTTTTACTAGAAAACTTCAATTAACATTTATAAAAGCAATTATACTAATCAAAGACCGTTTCAAATGAATCGATCAGCATTCTTAAAGTGTTGGAACGTATTCGCTGTTGCTTGGTTTTAAAAAGGAAACGAAACGAAAAATATTCTAGTATATAATGCGCTGACGTAATAATTAAAACGCTTTTGCATGCGAACGTTGTTGTTGTTGGGCAATTTTTATTTTATTTGAAGAAAAACGATAAAATCGATAGACGTTGTCGTACGTTTATAGCAAAAACCATCGCCGGTTGTTGCTCGGTTGCCAATCATATTATCAATTAATTGTGTGCGTTCGTCTTTTATATAATTGTGTACCTATATAAAAAGCGAACATCTTAACTATCAATTAATTGATATTTAATCGGCGCCTTTGTTAACTAATTGCATAGTTTATGTAATTTACCAAAAGCAGAGGCGTCCTTTTTCTGCACAAGCAATAACTTAACCTGTTGCAACAATGAATTCTGCCAGCAGGCAATTAAAGACCCATAACGAGTATCCAGGGATGAGTTAGTGCATCTCTCCTAAATACCATCTTGTTAATGCCTTTGTAAACAGGCATATTTGCAACAAAGACATGTACCATTCACAATTTATTTGTTTTTAACCCATTCGGTTATATTATTATACTACATCTATCTATTGGAAAGTATTAACTAACGAGAATTAAGCGACCGTGTTTACACATGTTTATGGAAATTATATTTAACAGTATATTTCTATGTGGTTCGCTTTTAATTTTTTTTAAGTATTTTGTTCAATTTTGAGCGAAAAATTAGCAAAAAACTACTTTGAATTGTATATTTTTGCTGTTTTTTCTTTGTATTTTGCAGGAGATTCACGTAGAATTTAATTCCGTGTCGATTCCATTGATCTGCAAGTAATTTTATTAATTTCTAACCTCAAAAAATGACAGATTGATCTGAGTGAGTTTAAATGTCAAAATTTTGCTGATTTTACTTTGAATTTTTTAGGAAATTCATATAGAATTCAAATCCGCGTTCGTGTTTACACATGTTTATGGAAATTATATTTAATTCAAATTGTAATTTGTGTGTTTGCTGCCATACAGCATCATATAGAAAAATTCCAAAAACTTGTTGATGTTGTATGTTGTTTAATTTACTTTTCGCTAAAATATAATGAACGTGTCACGAATGTTCTTAATAATATCAATTTTTTTCCTCTCTACACAACACAACACAACACAACTTATGGGTGTTTTCAATTTCAAGCGCTCTCTCTTTGCACGAACGACACAAAGTTCAAGTTTATTAATTAATAATTGCCTATGTCTTCATTTATAATTTGATCTACATTATAAATTAAATATTGTATATATAGATTTTTAATGCAAATTTGGCGTTCTATGTAAATAATTCCTTTTTTAAATTGTTGAAAAAGTAGGTCGTCACTGTGTTACAACTTTTTTCGCTAGGAGTTTTTATTAATAAAATCGTTACATAAATGAAATATGTATAAGTAGATAATAATCGCTGCTTTAAAATGTTATTTAAATTTTATTTTTTAGAGATTTTAATCGTACGTTACGAATATTAAGATAAAATTCTTCTCTCCATCTATACAGATGCGAATAGATGCTTAATGAGCAGTTTGCTGTGTGTTGAACATTGATTATGTATTGTATTAAATTTAAAGTTAATTAAACGCAATTGATTAATGTGCATGTAAAATATTTACTTAATTAATTTAATAATGCAAATATTGTAAGTACATATAGAAAGCTATTAAATTTTTGTTGTTGCAAATAAAAACGTTAATTTAATCTATGTGCGCCGTAACTACATTTATAACAATTATTATCGAAGGTAATCAATTATCGCACCTAATCATGTCAAATATAATAAAAGTTTATCTATCAGCTCTTTATACGTATATACGTATGCAAAGATAGCGAATTATGTTTATACTCTTAATAATTTAACTAAAATTGGTCTTAGTGTTTTTTTGCGTGTGTGATTTTACGAGTGAAAATATAAAATGCACAATAAAACGATAGTATCAACTGCATTTGACATAAAATTTGAATTTATCTGATTAAGATGTTTATACATCCGTGTTTGTGCACGTTTGTCCTAATTTTGCAGAAAACATATTAGTGTATAAGATAAAAGATGCCAAAAACATTTTAATTAAACATTAAATCATTAAATAAGATTAAGACTAAAAAATTTGTGGAAATGTAAAGGATCATTGCGTATTAAGTGCGCAAAATGGTCTTTATCAATTTGACACATTGGAATGCGATTTAAAAATTCCACACAGTATTTTTTCTAATTAAATTCAATATTAATCAAAAATTACGTTTAGCGCTTTAAAAAAATGTATTGCAATTCAATTTTTGTCTTTTTTGACTTATTAACCAGATTAAACTTGCTTAAATGTAATCATACATTAATTTGAATGTGATTGTTTAGTGAATTAAAAGACATAATGTTAATTAAATTAGCATAATTGAGTAGCCATTTTCATAATTATTTTCTCCACAATAAGATAAAGAAAAGAAAATGATGAAAGTAATTGGTGAGGAAATGTAGGAATCATCAATTAAATGACGATTAAACAAGTTTTCATCAAAATGTGTTGAAAATGAAATTGTGTAAATTCGTATAAATTAAGTGTGAAATTTAATGAAAACATAATTTCTTAATTTTCATGACTTGGAAATATCAACTTAATGCTAGACAATTTTCGAATCGAGTTAAGCAAATATAAAGTACATACATACGTATTAGATAATTGCTACCTTATATTGAATGAATGATAGAAAAAATGCAGCAGCTTAAGGTGCGCGCGTTGTTGTTGTTGTTATTGATAGGTGTAACTTGTAAAAGAAACCCACTAAAATTAGTGACATGCCTTTTATTAATTAATAATTCATTCGAAGATTGCCAGTCGAGATGCGAGGCTAATTACACCACAATTAAAACATATTTTGTGTTATCTGCATTTCATTTGCCGAAAGGTGACATTTGCGTTTTCAATAGGAGACTAATCATCGGTCAATTTTAAAACAATTTTGATTAATTACTTACGAAATGTGAGTAAACATGGCAATAACCTATTTATTTACAAACATACATATAGCCAGTCGGTATATAATCGTTAGGAGTACATTGTATGTAACATTGCTTATAAGTCACGACTAAGACATTTAAAAGAACAATTTTATAATGAGCAGGACAATGGCAAGAACACGCAATAAAAAAAAATTCGTCGTCGTCGTTGGTGTAGTATTATGATTTAACAAATCTGTATTTAGTATTACGCAAACGCAAAATAGAATCAAAAAATCGAAATAGAAACACACAAACTGGATGATAATTTCGTTTCTCTATTGGGAATGCAACGCATAGATTTCAATCTATCTACAATTGGATGATTTGCATTTATTCAGCTGGATTTTTTTTGTGTCGACAATAAAATCGTGAAAAATAATATTGCTTTGTGAGATATTTGCGTAATATCATGTTTTTCTATACAAAATATTTGATTTTTTCTCATTTTTGGAGCAATCATCTCGATTTAGCAAGTATTTTCGATAAATTTTACGATATTTTATTTGTTAAGTAGATGATATATGTGTTTAAGAAGTTGGTAAATATTAATAATATATAAAAAATAAAAAAAAGTCATTAAATAACAATAAGTATAACAAAAAATCTTGATTTCGGAAGTATTGGCGATTAAAATATCTTTTCGATAAAGTTTACCTAATTTTACGATATTTTATTTCTTAAATAGATGATATATGTGTTTAAGAAGTTGGTAAATATTAAAAATATATAAAAAAAATTAATAAATTTAACAAAAAATGTCAAATTGTTCACTTATCTCGTTTCCATGCATTTATCTATGTATGCGCTTGTTGCATGTAAGTATACTATGTACGCTAAATTGAAAATTAAATTGGAAAATATGCCGTTAATTAATTAAATAATTGTTTTGCTTCGTTGCATTAATTTTTTTATTTTCGGGCGCAATGTTAAAAGCACCGTAAGTAGAAATATTTCTGATCAATTCAACCGATGCATATGCCTATATATATTGTACCGGTGTTGTGCTTCACTTTAAATTTCATTAAACACGAAAAAGTGATGTTTTTTTTCATACTGTTGTTGTTGTTGTTGTTGTTTTTATTGTTGCGGCTGTTTTATCATACAATAGGTGGAACAACGCCCGTCACGAAGTCGCAATTTTTTTCCGCTTGCGTTCAATATAACGATTCGAAAACACGAGCTTTTTAAAATATATATAATAAAATAATAATAGAATTTTTTCTCTTCGTTTCAGCGGCGCGCGTTCTTTTTCCGAGAACGAGCGAGAAAAAACGCGATCATGCTTAACAAGTTAAATATCAACCAACATTAAATTTATTTCCATCTTATGCTTTCACATTCTCCGCGCGCAAGTGGATAAAAGTCTTGGATTTTTTTTATTATTGAGCAGCAGCAAAAAAAATTGGAGTTTATTCGCTTCCGTGGTAGTAGTTATTAAGCTATCAAAGATAATATCAGCAATGAGGTACTGAAAGTAGGATTAGAAGCATCTTATTAGTACAAATATATATATATAGGTATAGGTATGAAACAATTCCAAAATGTTATTAGTGGGTCGAGATTTCACAAGTGCTATTAATAAATCATCGCGCCATTTCAACTTAAATAAATTGGTTTCTTCAAGTTGTTAATTATCTTTAAGCTAAGCAAACGTATTAGGGTTAAAAAATCGTTATCAGCACAGCATATATTTATTTATTGATATCAACAATTCGCTTTAAATATTATAATATAACCGATCGCAGTTCATAAATCAAAAACTCGTTCGATAATTGAAGTTAATTTCTGTCCTTGCTGACATTTTTAAGATTTTCAATTTATGATGTATTATCGCCGCAAGAAATGAATTCTGATTTTTTTCTACCATCGTCGTCGTTATAATTAATATTGCATTTCCACTTTGGATACAATTAATTACAGCCAATTAATTAGCCGGTTTTTTTTCACTTAGCGAATATTTGCGGATTTCACATAAAATCGCCGTAATTGAATTAATAATAAATAATGCAAATCGTAAAGTTTGTTATTTATATCTATTATTTTACGATAAAAACATTAAATTTTCAGTAAAGTTGTAATAATTTCATAATCTATACGCCTATTAGCAACGATATACTAAAGTCATGTAAAGTGACAAAAATATTACATATAGTAAACTAAACGGATGTATAGGTATAATGCAGGCAACTGGTATGAAAGAACAATAAATTGAAAAATTCGTGCTAGATAAAACAGAGAACTTTAATTAGATTTTCAAATAATATATAAATTATTGTGCTTGTACGAGAGTCGTATTAAATAATTCAATTTATTTTGCTAGATAAGAAAGTAAATAATGCACTATTAGATAGATATTATAGAATGTAAGTACGATTTTTAATTTCTTACTACGAAACTAAAGCGAACGGTAATTTTGTACTTGTACTATGTAAAACCAACAAGTATTTAAATAATGAAAATTGAGGTTTTTGCTATTTAATTAACAATAAAGACAATTTCAATCGTTTGATTTATCAATTATTGACAGAAAACTTAATATTAATTAAAGTTATAATAGTTTTTGATACTTTTTAAATAATTATCTTCAAGTGTAAAAGCTTTAGTTATTGATAAAGTAAATACAATTTAAATGGTTATTATATTTCTTAATAAATCACTAAATTATATTGTTTTTCATATAAAAACACATTCACAATTATTTTTAATACCTAGATACTAAATTTAGATTATTTCTAATTTTTTCTTAACTAATTTTATGCTGTAAATGAAGTTAGTTAAATTTTGGCAGTTAAAATACATTTCTTGTATAGTTTTACCAAATCTGGAAAGCTGTTATTAAACAAAAATATGATGAAATGATGTGAGAAAAAGAAAACCAATTATCAAAAAATGTTATAAAGATATAATAATGTAATACATCTAACAACTTTATTATTTGTGTATCGATTGGTATTCAAGTTAAACACATAGATTTGCTGCTGCGTATAAAATCGTAACGTAAATCAAAGGAGCACATAAAAACATAAAATTATTGAAGGCCAGCCTTATTGCTAATCACGAAAATTTAAATATGAATCTAACTTTAATTAATATATTGTTCCTGTTCCGTTAAGCTAATACATCGTAAACATCATATCTGCAAATAACAAGCTGAATATTATTATTATTCGCACTATCTGGCTGATTATTATAGCATGTTTAGGGGTAATGAAATCAAGTGACATTTATAAAATAAAACGATAATTTATCGCCGCTATGATATTATTATTGCTGGAATTCAAGACAACCAATAAAATATAATAATGAATAGTGTATGAATAGAGTTTTTAAAAAAACACTATATATATTGTGAAATGGTAAAATTGAGTGAGGAGTGAAACAACAACGGCTTTATCAACCGAACTAATCGGTATTACATTAAACAATCTTATTTTTCGGGCTCGTAGTAATAATAAAGAGATTTCTTCATAAAATATTTCATGAACACGCGCGCTCATTTATTTATTACGAGAACAAGCAATTAATTAGTTCAGCTGTAAAACGAAATAACGAAAAATTATGCAAACGAAAAATCATTAAATTATTTGTAAGTGTATTGTATTTTTCGTTGGGCAACACAAACACATATATTAGGCAAAAAAAATCAATCATTTATATGTTATATGTGTGTACTTGTATTGTATGAGAGAGTTGGATGAATTATTAGAAGTCGCCCTATAATTTATTTCATTATTATTATTATTATTATTATTATTGCGAGATTCATGCTTTTGAATTATAGCTATTTTTATTTGATAATTTGATACAGTTTTATAAGTCGTGACTTGCTCTAAATAGTAATCTACTTTTCTACGTACATGCTGTATGTTTACATTTCTTATATATCTATAAATTTCTATGTTTGTGAGATGAGAGAAAAATCGTTTAAAAAATTAAATGAAATTGTTAGTATATTGTGATGAATGTGCAAAAAAAAACTGAGCGGCTTAGATGCGTTATTCATCTCTCTAATGTGATTAATAATGATTTATTATTGGTATAATTTGGGTTAGATCCGCTTGTATACATAATTTTTTCGGTTGGTGTGTGTGGCATTGCTCAGCGGGAGAGCGAGATATGAATAATATGTTACAACATTTCATTCGGATCGATAATCAATGCGATTTTTCCAATAAATTATTATGAATACATAAATATTTCGTTCGAGCAGAGTTGAAATACTAATTGCTATACATTTTTGTTTTTTAATTTATTTGGTATATATCCGTTTATCGAACGAAATTCCATGAATCTGCGCACATGAATGAGTCAATAAGCTAATTGTGATCAATTTATTAGCTACATTTTTTAGGCAAAACTTCTTGGAATAATTTACATGAAATGTATGACGTTTGATTGTGATTTATAACATATCATTATAATTCATTTTAAAAATATTTTAATTGCAATATTTTATTAAGTCTATAAATTATGTTATAAAAATTCACATTTAAAGGACAGATCAATATTTTTATCACTATTATTTTTGTTGTAGATGGCCATTACCATTGAACAATGTACAGAAAAAGCCAGTGACAATCTTGCCAAAGTGATTTTCTTTAATATGCGAATGGAGAAATCCCAAAAATAATACCCCTAATAAAATATTTAAATGTTAAAACAAGTGCAATATATGTTCCAATTTAATTTACGAAAATTATGAGCAATTGGCAAAAACATTTAGAGATATATCAAAATTACATCAAAAGTTTCACAAGTCGTTGAAAAGCAAAGTGTTATTACATATAAGAAAACAACTATAAGTTTTAAATAAATTATTACCATTAATGCAATTAATTTGAATTCAATATATTATTTAATATTATGAAAATATTTATTACGTTTAAGCAATTTTATTGTTGCGCTAATTAATTGCTTGTTAGCAGCCAGCGTATTTGAATGACTGCACATTCATTATTTCAAAAAAATATATACAATAATAATTTATCGTAATACGTCATATATGAGCTGAATAAACAATAAAATGCTTATTTATTTAGATTATAATAATATGTTTTCTCGCTTGATAAACAAGATTAATTATTTGTATGTGAATTTATTCAATTTTTGCTGTGTGTTTGTGTGTGAGAAATTGATCTAACTCACATGTATCTGTCTAGCTAGAAATACTTTTAACGCTATGAATATGAAAAAAAAATATGTTGCTGTCCCTGACTCATTACTAATAATGCAATTTAAATTTTAAATCGATGCATGTAATAAAATTTTAATTTAATCAGTGGTATAGATGAATGCTAAGCTAATAAAGAAAATTAATTTTCTATAATGCATTAATAGATAGATAAAAATTTTGATAAATATTTGATTAGACTCCAATATGAACAGTTAGTTGAATATAATTAATATTTAATATGCAATTATTTAATAAATTGCAAACGATTGTACAATAATTACACCAATGCATTTCCTATTATTTATTTATTTATTTATTTAAAAATGATAATAATAGATTTTGATTTATTATTTTACATTTATTTATGATTTAGCGCTGTTTTTTATGTTAGTTTAGTAATTTACATTAAATTATCGTTATTCTTTTTTTATTTTATAATTAAATTAGATCGCTTTAGTTTTGCGGTCAATGCAAATTTTACTTATTATAGTCGTTCTAATTAAGTCTCCAATAAAAAATACACAATTTGATAACTATATATGAAATTACAGTGGCATAGATGCTTCTTTAGTGTCATCTTACTTGTATTTTTCTTAATTTAGGCTTAGGGCTTCTTTTTCTTTCAAATCCGGTACTGTTTCTGGCCAAGATTTATTATGTTACACATCGGCTCATTTTTGCCGCCAATGCAAATAAATCAAATCTCAACGCGCGCCTTATTATTTATTCATATCCGAGTGTATTAACTTGTAATTTAAATTCGTTTTTGGCGAATTGCTAAAATTCCTGCACCGCTAATGCGATAAAATGCAAATATCGCAGCTCAAACCAAAAAATTTCTAAAACGCATAAATTAATTAAGTTGCATTTCAAAAAGTTTATGGACCTAGAATGCTTTAATTGGGACGGGCCATAAAAATTTATTAATTCCTTCAAAAAATCAACAAGAGAGAAAAAAAAGAGTAGGTTGCATTAAAAAAAAAACCGAATAATTTGATTAATTCTCAGATATAGAACTCCTTAAAAGTAAATATTTTAGTAATTTTAAGACAACATTGTGCTCCATCATAAAAATTTAGTGACAAAAACTGCAAAACGATACTTTTTTGCATTAATTCATTCAAAAGCTACCAAAAAATTAGTAGGTTTTATAAAATTAAATTCACATGCGATAAATCGAAGAGAAAAACACGAATAATTTGATTAATTCTTAGATATAGAACTCCTTAAAAGTAAATATTTTAGTAATTTTAAGACAACATTTGGTCCATCATAAAAATTTAGTGACAAAAACTGCAAAACGATACTTTTTGCATTAATTCATTCATAAACTAACAAAAAATGAGTAGGTTTTATAAAATTAAATACACATGCGACAAATCGAAGAGAAAAACACGAATAATTTGATTAATTTGAAGCCGGTTACTTAAAAAAAGTTAATTTATACACACAATTAATTATTGTGCTGGCAAACAAAACGCTTTGAAAGTAAGCAAATATTTTAGCAACACAACGCAACATTTTTTCTTGACTTTGCGTTTTACGCTTGGTTGGCTTGGTCGTACGTACTTACTACAACACATTGCATTGCAAAAAAGGCGCAAATTTATTTCTGCAATTGCAATAATGATGTTAAAAAGATCGTTTTAATAGTCATCATATGCAAAATTTCGTCGATAATAATCAATCATGAATGCCGAGTACCGCAACGCTAATATTTCATGTCGTCGATTAATTTTTTTCCCTCCCCGAAAAAAAGAATTGTATTGGATAGTTATAGTTTTGTGTGCGACTCGGCGCTGTTGGATATCCAATATGAATGATACGTTACAACATCAATATATAGATAGATAATAATCATTTTTGATGTCGATTTATTTATATAAATGTCCTTTCTATGCTATACCTACTACGTAAATATTTTTTATTTCAAATTCGAATTGTCAACCGATACATTGGAATTATAATCAAGCAAACAATAGAAAAAATATTTTGTAATGTAATTGAAAACAAGAAAGAAATAAATTTAAACAAAAAAAATGTGTTTATTCTCATTGAACCGTTTCACAAATTTTCTGCTCCATTTCCTCATTTTATTTATTGTTGTTTAGTCATTTATTTAAACATAATTATTTTTTGTCTTGCAGAAAAAATCCGCTTTTCTAAACTGATAAGCGATCTCAAATTGATTATCTAAAACATATTTTTTACTAATCAGTAATTACAATCTTCTTAGCGAGGTAGGTAATAAAGTCGTACGTTTTAAATATTATTATTGATAGTTGTAATTGTTAATTAACAAATGCAAATGATTGTTGTTATTTATACCTATGTATGCGATTATTTTTCTGCATGCTGATGTTTCAATTTAATTCGCAAACACTTGTCGTATATTACGTGGATATTTTATAATCGCCATGGCTCATTAAATAAATATTGCATGCGCTAAAAGATGTAGATTGACTTTATTATCCATTCGTGAGATCAAGGAATAAATCTCGCCTCATTTGTAATTTTAAAATCACATATGAGTCACTCGAGCGCACTAGCTGGCTGATCTAGAAAAGAAGGTGTTGATAAAAATTCACCTAAAGGTGTAAATTACTGAAAATAAATTTTTGTGTGCGGCGCGTGAATAAGATAATCTGGGTAATGATATGTTCGGCGAGAGGGTACAAGTTTTAGAGGTTGATTGATGATCGCTACGAGCGCATTTATGTGTGATTATTATTAACATACTGCGCGGACGAATTAAAAAAATTAGTTTCGCTAAATTAATAATAATAAAAAAGTTTTGTGTGGAAGATGATGTGTTATTAACATAACAAATAGTGGATAACTGTTAAAGCAACTTTAAATTGCACTTTGTGCTTGTTTTTACTAAAAGACCAACAATGTAAAATTTTTGTTTTTAATACTTTTTTCTCTCTCTCTCTCTCTCACACACTTATTCTTTCGCTTCTTCATCGTTGATAATCGCAATTATGTGATTAACATAACAGGATGAAATTAACAATTTAAAATTATTAAAGATGATGTATTATTAACATAACAAATAATGAATAACTGTTAAATTATGTTTGCACTTACGATTTGCAAATTTATTTTATTGCCTGCAAAGTCATTTTTAGCGACTATACAAATAGGTAATACATTTGTTTGTTCAAATTTGGTGGCACGCTATTATGCATATCCTAAGCGCAACGAATCGCACACACAAGTCTGTATATAAAATGTATATTTGATAAATTATTATATTAGAAACTTTATGATGCCATTAAATGCGTTTAGAGATTTATTCATATAGGATAATTGATTAATTTCTACAATAATAACTACTTCATAAATACATACTATTTAGCTACTCAAAATAATTAAATAATATTCTAGTTGCTCTGGCTCAGTAAAGATTGATTAGAATAATTTCCCCGTTTAAAATTTGACTATGTTTTTAAAGTCTTAAAATTGCGAGTCTAATTATTTTCACAAAACAACATAGTTTATCGAATATAACGTCTTCTTCTAATGTTTAATATGCCAAAAACCTTCTTTGGACTGTATTAAACAACTCCCCAACGTTTCATGGCGATATAGATTAGTTTTTAAACGTTACATGAAAGCAACGCAGTAATTAATTAAAAATATAAATACCAACGATGGCGATTATTTGAAAAGACCGGCGCATCCGCCACCAGGCAATTTCGCACATTCATTACTCAATTTTAATTAAATCGCTTTGTTGCAA
>JARJDW010003747.1:0-33097 GCA_030264715.1 Adinopsis sp. GC000173
AGTGATTTGAATAAGTGGAAGATTAGTAGTCACTTTATCCAATTATTTGTAAAACAATAGGTAAATTAATAAAAAATGGGGTGATTGTATTAATAAATATATTTATACATAATTAACCCTTTACTACAACAAATTATTTTATTTTTAACGAATCATCAAAACGGTATAAGGTATAGACAATTTTGTAATAAACTGCAATTGAATTTTACTAGCGACAATAAAGCGTTAAGCGCAGGGTAAAAAATATATAAAAAAGGGGTTGTTGCAATGATTTAAGTACTTAAGTACCTTCAATAGGTGGCTAAGCGAATTCACCGTTTGATAGAAATATGTAATTTGATTATTATCAAAAATACGACTGAAAATGTTGTAATTAATTGCAATTTGAAATTAAATTAAATAGGAAATTTAAAAAATAATAAAACAAGAGCCAGGTATCAATGATCTATTTGATAAAACGCTAAATAATAATATTGAAAAATGAAATAAATAATAGAAGGGGGTGGTTGTAATGATGTAGTGGTATACTCGTATGTATGTATGTATATATGTGTTGAATCGGTGGCAAAAGATATTGAATGCTCGCAACAAATCATTTTATTATTAACGAGTCGTCAAAAAGGGCAGGCGTTCGATTGTGGTGGAAATCTTGTAAAAAGCCACTTGAGAAATATAATAGGACTAACAATACAATTCAGGCATTGTTATATAGTCCATCTTGCCGCACGTGCGTCTACAAAGTCCCATACTCCCATTGGTTGGCCAAGACCCCACACCTTAGCCAGGTAAATGGGACTGGGATCTTCAGTTGCTTTAGTATAGTATAGTCTTCAGATAGACTCGATGCTAATCTGCAGTTTTAGAGCGTGCTCGCATTGTCATTAAGTGTAGTGTGTACTGTTGTGGTGTCTTTCAAGTGCGACATGTTGCAAGACCACTTGGATTATTAATACACAAACCATCAAAAACGAAAAACACTCTGTGATATTGTTTGTTATCGACCAACATTACATATCAAATAAAATATCAAGAAATTTTAAATTTCCGGTGAGTTCATCCATCATCATCTCTCGTGCTGATAGAAAATTGCAAGTGTTTCGTTTTTGTTTATTATTTGCAAACAAAAGCAAAACGCCAATTTCTATCTATACTATATGTACTTACATACATATACCAAATGAATTTCACTTCGCGGTAAACGATGCAAATTGTGGACTTAATTGCGCGTTAGAAACATGCGAACGGCAAGAAAGTTTCCACCAATTATATAACGAAAAATCTGTGCAAATGTGTGTGCGAAAAAAAATTGAAAATAAATGTGTTCGTTGCGACGAAATGCAGAGGAGAAGAAGGCGAAAATATGAAAGTCCCTTCGCGCGCGCATATATGCGCTGCTGCTCCTCGCATTGTGTGTGTAGTACGTGTATGATGAGAGGTAGACTGCGCGGCGACTTGCATCCCAACGACGGACGAATTGTTCGCTCGAAATGCATCACCTATACCACCATCATCATCACAATCAACATCATCATCATCAGCATACACACACACACACACACATATGTACATATAATATACTACATAAATTGACAAATTGTTATTGATCAGCGCTGATGCCTCATTATTATTTCATAGCTAATTTTAGCCGCATTCCGATCGAATGAATCCGCCAAACACCTGCATCACTTATGCAATGCAAGTAAACAAATTCGCGGCCGCGAGGAGCGAGTTTTTCGTTCGTTCGTTCGTTTCGTTGTAGCCGCCCGCTCGCTGTGTAAATATTTTCGTTTCCCAGCTCGTTAAATTAAAATTTGCTTTTATTACAATATTTGTACGTATAAATGGCTAGGTGTGCAGCAATGAAGAGGTCATGATTGTGAACCTGTTCACCTTTCTTGTAGAGAAAGCTGATTCGTGCCCGCTGCACGATACTTTTTCGACCCGCCTAATAGATTACATGATTTTTTTTAATTCATTGCAGGCGAATTACACACGATGAATATCGCTTGGCTGCTCGCCGTCGTCCTGATGGAGTTCACCTGGTGGACGGCGTCCTCGTCGGTGCCCAAAGAGGTGGAGGAGAGTCTAATCACGCTATTTGGATTCAAGAAACGGCCGCGCATTGATCGTACGAAAGTGATTATTCCGCAGGCGATGCTCGAGTTGTATGAGCGACAAACGGGACAGAAACTCGACACGGCGTCGATCGCACGGCCCGGTTTGCATACCCAAAGTGCCAATACCGTACGAAGCTTTACACATATCGGTAGGTATTCATTTTTATGACGGTTATCGTTATATACCGTCGGTATTGCTGGTCACGGCGCCTCAACTACAATATAAACTGTTGTTTGCAGAGAGTCCAATCGATGAACGATTCCCGACGCATCACAAGTTTCGGCTCAAGTTCGACATATCTGGTATACCGCGCGTCGAGCGATTAAAGGCCGCTGAATTGACGCTCAATCGTGATCTGGACGTGGATGTGAATGAAGACTACCAGCATGTGTTGGTGAATGATATTATTCAACCTGGTGTGAAAGGGAAGCGCGATCCAATAATGCGGCTGATTGATTCAAAATTAGTGGATTTACGGCGCGCAAAAACTCTTAGTTTGGATGTGCTGCCGGCAGTGCAACGTTGGTTAGAATCAAGCAAAAGCAATCACGGATTATTGATACACATCATCGGGTATGGCAAGAATAAAACAAGTAGTCCGACCAAACACATTCGATTACGACGCGATGTCTCCGAAGATGAGGTGTCGTGGGCGCGTAAACGTCCATTGCTATTCACCTACACCGATGATGGGAAGAATAAGCAGGTGGATGGTGAGACGCTCGCGAAGCGAGCACGACGCGCTTCCACCCGTCGCAAGAAGGGCCGCAAGGAGGTGCGCGAAAATTGTCGTCGGCATCCAATGTACGTCGACTTCACCGACGTCGGCTGGAATAATTGGATCGTCGCACCACCCGGCTACGACGCTTACTACTGTCACGGCGAGTGCAATTTCCCGCTCGCTGAGCATCTCAACACGACGAATCACGCCATCGTGCAAACGCTGGTGAACTCGGTGAGTCCGAGCAAGGTGCCGCGCGCGTGCTGCGTCCCAACGCAGCTCAACAGTATTTCAATGCTCTACCTCGACGATGAGAACAAGGTGGTGCTGAAGAACTACAAGGAGATGGCGGTGATCGGGTGCGGGTGTCGGTAGTGTATCAAACACAACAACGCTAATTTCGAATCTGTGATCTGACTTTACTTCTTAGGAGGCTACCGTAGTTTAATTGTGCGCTCCAACAAACAGATTTTGTTGTTGGAGACTGTTCGTCCCAGTGTGTGTATGTGTATTTTTGTTTGTTTTTTTTTAATTATTAATATATTAAATACTAATGCGAACACTCAAATATAATCAAGCGTCTTGCGCGACGTTGTCTTCAGCTGTGATGTTTTTTTTAAACAAAAAAATTATGAGCATTAAGTTTGTTGATTTTTTTTATAAAATAATTGATTAATATATTAACATTATTATTTTATTATACTACCATGAATCACGTGAAGTGTACGTGAATGTGTCTCAAGTATAGTAGTATATGTGAAAGTCTAAATTATACTAAGTAAGCTGCAGTAGCAGTCCGAGTCATGTGTAATATATTAGTACCTGCGTAAGGATATTTATTATTTTTTTCAATTATTTTTTGATGTAACGTTTTTTTTTATTATTTTGCTAGCGTATGTGAATATTGTACAGATTACTCTTTATCTCAGTTTTAATTAAGTCTTCTTCTTCTTCGTCTTCTTTTACAACTTCTTGTTTATTTTTTCTTTTTGTGGAAATGATGCAAACCATGTATATATACTAAATAGGTCGATTAATAATGTTTTTTTGCTCCTCTTTTGTACAGTTTGTATATATTATACATATTATATTATATATATATAAATATATATTAAAATTATTACAAATTCTATAAATTGGTGTGTATGTGTTGATTTTGTCACCTTCACATTTTTCTAAAACCTGTTTTTTCCTTACATTATTATCAGATTTGCATACATTTTTATACACACTGAGAGATTTTTTAAATATTTAAAACGCTCATTTCAATATACAATATCATTATTTATTTCTCTCCTCAATTTGTTTGTCGTTGTGTTGTTGTTGTTAATCCGTTAAGCCCGCTCATTGTTTGTAGAAAGTACCACACATAAAAAACTCATTAAATAGCAATTTTTTTTCCTTCCATTCGTCTCTCGAGAGAGGAGAAAAAAAGGAAGGCAGCAAAGACCATTAAGTTGCAATTAATACAGCTAACTGTTTCAGATAAATATTAATTAGCTGGGTAAGCAAACGATTATTTTCAATTAAATCCATTAATTTATTAATATTAATACGCCGTGACGGGAATATAAATAATATACCTCAATATATATAAAATATAATAAAATTTTTGTTTACTTTATATTGATATAGGTATATGTACATACATATATATAATATTTTTTTATTTCAATTTAATAAAACTGTCAAACGTATGAAATATTTTATATTTAATTCAATTGATCGATCAAATGAAACGTGCAGAGTGAAAAATGTTTTTAACAATAGTTTATTATCTACGTGGTGGTATAGAAAATTATTTGTTAAACAATTTTTACGCGTACAGTGCATAATACAAAGCTGAAACAAGTTTGGTGAGAATTAAATTAAAATACGTACACACAACTAACATGTAGGTATTATATTATAAATATGCGAGCGCAATAAAAAATGGTGCATGTGATGTGAGATCGCAACAACGAAAAAGTTTTTAATTTACGATTGATTCTTGTTGAACGCATGCGTATGTAGTACTCGTTCGTATGTACTCGTGTACGAGTATGTACAGAGGTAATATGTAGTAAGTAATGAGCAATTTTGCAATATTGATTGTAATTAAGTTGTTGCTGTTT
Organism: Adinopsis sp. GC000173; assembly: GCA_030264715.1. NCBI lineage: Eukaryota > Metazoa > Arthropoda > Insecta > Coleoptera > Staphylinidae > Adinopsis > Adinopsis sp. GC000173. Next base: position 4,954 of record JARJDW010003747.1, read on the forward strand.
AAATGTCCGCAACAACGTTGGGTTAATAACATTGCGTACGCACGGCGATGCGAGCGGTGAGAGTGGTGTGGCGCAGGCAGTGCGCGAATGAAGGAGGCAGAAGAAAAAATACGAAAAAATACGGCCTAAGTGCTTTTAAATTATCAACGCATTTGCCTTTGATATTTGAAAAACGACGCAGATTGGCAGCGCAAAATTATAACATCGGTGGCTAAATGAGCATGTTTAACAAAATAAAAGCAACCTTTAAACGTTTTTTGCTACTAGATATTATATTAGATGAGTTTAGAGTTTCAGGAAGAACAATTAATTACATTTATTGATTGTTACTAAAAATTTGTTAATTTCTTTAAACCATTAGTATTAGTGCTTTTAAAGTAAGCAAAATCTATTTTTATTAAAATTTTAAAGATATAACTCTCACAACTTACGATTAGTGAGTAGTGACTTTTTTGAATTTCTTCTAAAAACTTGGTGATTTAAAATTATGAACGCATCCGCGTTGACCATCAATTTATGAAAACCGTTGCAGATTAGTAACGCAAAATTATAACATCAATGACTAAATGAATATGTTTTGAAATTTTTTGCTAGAAAAACAGGCAATGGAACAAGGTATTTTCAGACTTTCTGAAAACAATGAATTAAAAATTTTGGTTTAATTTAGCAAAACATTTATTTAATCAACACTACTTCTTGCTTGGATAGTTCAAATGTATTATTCCTTCTGCTTTTAACTAACAATTAAACAAATTTGTTGTGTTATTAAGAAAAATATTTTAATTTGTTTCGATAAAAGATTTGAATGCATCGTAAAATGAGAAGAGAAGAGAGGAAAAAAACGTTAAGTTGAGAATTCGTATGGTAGTTGATTACACTTTGGTGTGTAAATTTAGTTGTTATCCGTTGGGCTGGCAAGAAGAATATAAATATTTTTCTGGCATAGGTTAATGGTATGTAATTTGTGCGAATGATTATAAATTCATGGCAGTTTTGTGTGTGTGTGTGTGTGAGTGAGTGAATTTAATTTGTAGTATATTTAATAATTTGCACAATTGATATTTGCTCGGATCGTAAAAATTGTGATGCTTTATAATAAGCAGTTTGGAATCCTTCGACATATAACAATAATTAGTGAATCGAGAATGTTTATAGCGTAATTCTATATGTTCACATCGTTCAGCGATGTGCGCGCTGAGCGAATGATGAAGACGAGGATGAAGCAGAAGAGAAGAGAAGAGAAAAAAAAGGCAATAATAAAGAACGCTATTAAATCTAACCGAGTTGAAAAGTAACCATTATTACTTAGGACTTTTTAATATCATTGAGACAAAAAACGCAGCAAAGATGGTTTAAAAATTATACACTACGATTCTAACCGCTTATTTATACTACCATAAAAAGGTCTAAATTATATTTTATATACCTGAAAAATGTCTTTTAACTATGGACATCAATCATTATTATAGAAGTTATGAAGAATAAGATGTCAGTGTGCATCCGTACTGTAATGGTAACGTGTTGTTTTTAATGGACTCCCTTTTCGAATTCACTTTACTTAATAAAAGTCACATTTATAGGCACAAAAAAGAACGGGAACAAGGTGTGAAATTTAAATGTTCTGCTTGTCACCATATTCACTCAACTCTACACCAAGACACCACACATACACAAATACCTATCACTCGACATTCATGATGCAATGGATTTTGCCAACAAATAAAGACTCGTACCTACAATAGATAGATGTACCGAAAACAAACAATTATTTAAACAAACAGGGAATAAAAACAAAGCAAGCTTCGTTTTTATATAGTTGCAAGCAATTTGCATAAATTCCCCGGCTTGTCGTTGGATAATTACGGCAAAATATTGTTCGTATACAATAATGGGCGGTTGCTTGTCGATGCCTATCTTATACGTTTGTCGAGCACTATCCGTAAGTACGACAGTACGGCAGTACGGCATGGCTAGAAACGCGCCGCGCGGCGTGATTGATAACGTCCCCAGCGTTGTGCGCGATGAGTAAGTGTTAAGTGGAAATGGGCCACCTCAGCGCCGGAATGGAAAAGAAATAAAAATCGATGCGAATGCAATGTCTTTCGCAATATTGCCCATATTCCGAGAAACGGAATCGAGCGTCGGAACATATGAAAGAATTGGTCCTGTGCGGCCGGCATGGTGGTGTTGCCAAAAAGGACGATGATTTGGCGCGGCCCCGAAAAACAAACGCGCGGAATGGAACTGTCAGACTTGGGCCAATTAGGCGAGTGGTATTTTTAACGAGGCCGATCGGTAATAACACGCTTCGACCGGATGCTGCGCCGCACAGGTCGCAGCAGCGGAGAGCATATCGCCAAGGCGGCTGTCACGATGTGTATTCAACTCGACGCTTTTCGTCCCCCATGTTCCCGGCAATTATCCCAGCTAGACAAAGTAGGGCCGCCGCATCATATCGCTTCGGGCGCACGCAAACCGTGCGAGTATGTACCCACTTACCATTCGACCGAACCGAGCTTTTCTCGCCGCCGCACCACGTCAAGACAAGTCGCAACGCGTTGCGTTTGCTCGCAGCAGCTATTTCGGGTAATTGTCTCATATCCAACCGCCCACCCAGAGCCTCATCCAATAAAAAATACATTTAACGCAATCACAACTTAAATAGCATTAAACGTTAATTCATTCTAGGCTAGGCGTACTACATATATACGAGTATACAATTCTCAACGTAAGATAGTAAAAATCCATATACGCCAGTTAACTATTTTCTTCCTTAAATTTATCTAATACACTATAATGAACACCATTATCTACATTGTTCGCCTTCAATTTACTTAAAAGTTAAGACATTATCTCACTCTTTTACGATAGTTGTGTGTAATAAAAAATCAAATAAGAAAGAAATTCATAAAATTAATTGCATTCAATAAATATTATTTAGTCGTTATTTTTCATTTAACTACTAAGTTGGCTAAAATGATAAATTTATTACAAAAATCATGGGAATCGGAACCTTTTCGTTTGCAAACGAGTAATGAAGTGACAAATTTACTTAATTGTTTGTTAAAAGCAAAATTGTTAGGATACATAAATGTCAAATTAGTAAACTTCCAGCAATTTTTAGTAATAAATTTCTTAGAATAGTGTGCATTGTCATTCTCATTTTAATTTTAGACATAATAATTAAGCACCCGACCAATTCTCATAAATATTACAAGCTCATTTTTAGGAAACATTAAAACATCTTTCAGAAGATGGAATCTTTTTGATATTAAATGATAAATTTGTCACAAAAGATAAAATCTTCAAACCGGAAATATTTGTTTCTAGACAAATTAAAATACTTTCCATTCGTAAACTATATTAAGACCTCTAATTTTGGATCTAAATCTCAAAACTTTATCAACATCGTCGTTTCAGGTGTGGAAAACAGTAGAAATTTAATTCTCATCAAAATCTATAAGTAAGTAACAATAAATTTGTAGATCTTGGCAAAGGGTGGAAATTAAATATCTATAGACGATTCCATCCGAAATATCGATGTTAATAAGAAATTAAAATTTGATATTTAAACCTAAAATAAATGGTATGCAACATTCCTAGACTTGCCCTAATCTAAAATTTTTTAAGACTTAAAATTAAGTGATTTATCTTTAATTTTCCAATCAAAATAAATATCTACCTATTTTTAATTAAAATTTGGAAGAAAAAAAACCATTTTTGTTTTACTTACCATGAAAGTAATTTCACATTTTGGCAACGTTTAAGCGAAATTTCGAAATCAAAATGATTTTGCGCGTTGAACGACCACCGAAAAAAGTTTTCACGATGGCTGAAAGGCCATAATAATACTCCCATAATGATTATACTCTATTAACTGCTCATTATGTACGTCAATATCTTAATCTACCATCAGATAATTTTATTAACATGTAGATGTTCCTATGCATATTAAGATTGTATTGTGCGCTCGGGAAAAAGGGGCTGCGTCCGTTTACGCTCATATTTCTTCGCTCCTATCAGCCGAACATCAACAAACACAATTAATAATCAATTTGGTGGATATAGATTTCATTAGTCGTGCACATCCAATTGCACTATTTCGCTTATTACCTACCAGCTTTTCGGCCTTTGCTGGTGTCAGGTTTTTTTTCTGAATGCGTCTAATTGACCCCCCAGCGAATGTTTGCAGCTACAAATTGGATGAATTCATAAAAATTAAAATTTAATTTTTGTTAAGTACCTAGCTAACTAGGTATATGAAAAATAAATCATCCCCTGGATTTTATGACCAAATGCATAAAATAATAATTTGCGTTTTGCGGCGCAATTACCGTCCATGGTGATTACCATGATGACATAATGGGTAATTAGGCAAATGGCTAAACGCTGAAATAATCATTTGCCGGTTTAAACCAATAATGGATAGAGCGTTTAGTGTGCGCTAATGCAAAACTAGTAACCTCATTGTTGGATACATATTTGAAAAGGAAAATTGACGGTGTTGGGTGTGTAATTGCAGCACGATGAGCTTCCTTAATTAAAATTACATTTACACCTAAGTGGTATTTGATAAGCGTTTGGACTAATTTTTAATTGGCCACCGATGTGGGACATTGCGTATGTTAATTAGAAAATAATTATTACGCGCTTCAGATATAGATAGATAATATTTTCGTTCCGATAGACGCGAATGGTTTTAATCAATTTCTAATTTAATTAATGCACAGGTAACGAGATTATAATATTTATGACATAATTATTGCAATTTATTCACCCTGTATATATCTATGCTTTACAGTTAGCAATAAATTTTCAAATTGCAGTTCATTTACTTGGAATATTTTTATTGCACAATCTCATTCGATTTATAGTACCCTCCATAGAGAAACACCAAACACCAATTATTTATTTGAGCAGTTTTATTAAGTACTTAGAGAGAAAAATCCGCTCAAACGTTGCCGAAATAGCAGAAATTTTGATGGTATGCCACAAAAATTGGCAAAAATTAAAGTGAATTTGAATTAAAAACGTTTAGAATATTTATAGTTAATTAACGATGATAAAAATTAGCAAAAATGTTGAACTTTGCTTAAAAATTTCAATTAAGATTGGGTCTGGATAATATTTCTTTTATTTGGAAGATTAAAAAAGGAATTATCTAAAAAATTGGGATAAGGATAATGTAAGGCAAGTGAAACAAGTGAGATGTTTAGAATGTTTATAGTAAATTAATGATGATGAAAAAAAAGTTAGATGTAAAATTGAAAAAGTAATTAATTTGTGTGTGTGTGTGTGTGTGTATTTAATGTGGGTATCGTATTATAAGTAAGAGAATGAGTGAGTGAGTGAGCAGTTTGAAAGATGAATTGCAACGAGCGGTATGTGGATAGGAATGTCGCAGAAAATGAGAGTTATTTGTCTTGTTCAAAGTGAAACCATTGTATTTGTGCCCGGACGGTTAAAAAAAGCGGGGTGATATGGAGGTACGCGCAGTGTCAGCAGTAGGGCTGATTGATTTGTAGAGGGCCCCATTAGAGTGGGCCGCCCGGCTAGCGGGTCTGGCCACCCTGAAGTCCGATAACCAGCTAGGAATTCGACTGAGCGCGCGCTCTCTTCTCCCCCCCCGCGCACCGTCCCCCCGTTATCATCCGCCGAGGAACAAAGAGCCGGCTAAGACACTCATCACGCCGTCATTAACAAACAGAGGAAAAACAAACTCATGGTACACCTGGGTGGCTCCACCCATTTAAATATGATTCGGTTGGAATGCGACCCCACAGACCCGGTGTCTGCTCCCATGCCCATATAAACAATCACTCCGCTGCCATAACTAGCGATTATAATCACTCGTCTTCATTATTCCTCTATCTATACATGCATACACGACTACACCCTCCAACAAACACACCTACACCTTTGATTAATCATTACCTCTTTAACAACCTACCATCAGATGATGTGGTGGTACAATGACGATCGATCGATGATTTGCCGATGATCGTCGCATCATACACACACACATACCAAACACAGCGGAATTGGCGCGCCGATGATTTGCCACATTAATTGCTCGAAACACTCGAAATTTTGACAAAACATGTTTCAGATAATAATCGTGGGAACGGCTGTTTCTAAACTCGCAGGGTTACTCTTCACTTTTATACCGTGCTATTACCCAGCCGAACGCAGCCCAGCATGCACCACACACAAACACACACACACACACTCTTTCCCTCCCCCTCCCACCCCACCGTATTCGCCTACTCACCCGCGTCCTCGCGCGCTTCACCATCAATTTATTGCAATTAATTAGCGTTAAATTGGCATGAACAAACACATCGATATGTTTTGGTTCTATGGGACTCGGTTCGGTTCACCCTAATTAACCCCGCACCGTTTACGCGCGCCGCCGATCGTATTACGCGCACCAAATCTAATTTATTTGTCGGTGGCCGAAAAAACGATGTTCGCTTCCAGAACGTATCCGATTTCCCTCAGCCGGTAAAGCCGGGGCTCATAGTATATACGCTCTCGCACACCAACCGCAAACACCGACTACCAAACGTGTCAATTATTCGTTGATAACATAATTAACGCGATAGATCAAACAAAACCAACAACCAAAAAAACGTTCAACCTTCAACCATCTTAATTAACATTCATCATTTTTTTTTACAATTCAATTCACTTTTGGTTAAAATCATCGCTCAACTTTTTTGTCTCATAAAATAAGATCAAAAACTCTTAATTCTTTTGTCAGTTTTTAATGACTTTAAATAATTTTTAATTAAAACTTTAGCAAAGTTATAGTTTTCTTTAAAGTTCTACTTATTTCCAAAAAATATTTAAAACTTACATTTAAATTTTTGAGTAATTTCATTAGAATTTAGGTAATTTACTGTAGGTTGAACAAATATCGCCAATTTCTAAGATTTGTTTACTTTAGCATTGTTATTTTTCACTTTTATTCGAACCATTTTATCAATTTACTTTTAATTTGACAAATCTTATTGCTTTTATCAAAATTTCAACATTTTTGGATTTCAAATTCAATTAATTCCTACCTCTTTAAGTATCTAACTAACTCTGATTTAATTATTTTTTAATATTTTTACTACATTTTTCTCATTTGCAAAAATATAATCAATATATAATTAAAATGGAAATAAAAATGGTTTGGATCTTAATTGCAAATACCTACCAACCAAAAAAAATTCAAGCTCATTTTAGCGTCCAATTTACGGCAAAAATGTTCAATTAATTGAAATTTTTTTTATGCATATTGTAGTTAACGAATTTGTAAAACTTTCTCAATTAGTGTCATTTCGCATTCGAAGACGTTAATTGTGAAGTTTAAGGTGAAAAAGTGTGGAATTTATGTGGCGCAAAAGATTGGGAATGTAGGTATTGCAGTGTGAGAAGGGAGGAAAAAATGCGTGCCAAATCGTAAAAGGTAATTTGTACAAGTTATAAAATTATTTGTTCATTTAAATATGAAAAATGCAGTTGAAGTCGAGAGCGGCCGCAATCAATGCGCCGTACAATATATATATATATCCATCGTCTTTTCAGGTAAACGAAATTTTTCGGTTATGAGCTGTATGGCCCTATTTCACTCAGGTATTGTATTACCTGCAATAAAGTTAAGTGCAAAATCATGCTCGACAATGTCCCCGTGAAAACGGCTTCCGGTAGTGCCCATTCAACAAACTGTCGATCGCCACTTCAATCAAGCATTCCATGCCTGATGGGGGCGAGGGAGACGGAGCGCGGGGGAGAGAGTGCGCGCTGTACCACCACGAAATGGTACACAGCACTATAAATTCCATTGATAAATTCTTTTCGCTCGCATAATGTGTAAAACTAGATATTTTTACGGCCCCCCCGAACAATAGCCGCATAGGCCGCCCTTATCGCTCGCTTGCTCGCTCGTTCGCTCTCTGCCCCGGCCGAAACGTAATAAATACGTTTTAATTGCGCTGCGCTGCTAGAAATGGGAATTCTCACCAGATTGTTGAAATGCCACCGCCGCGCGCCCAAATTTTTTCGCACAAACGGACTTACGCTCGACTTGCGCGGCAAAGTTGTATATCTACAATTCATAGAGAGAAACCGATACCGTCGTCGTCCGTTCTTGTCCGCGATTGCTATCTATATCAACGATTGTGTTTGCGCACCCGAAAAAAGGCCCACCGCCTCCTCCCTGCCTCGCTTTGCTTTTGCTTTTGCTTTTCCGCCCGGTTTTCATGCCGAATTATATGCGCTCGCTGGAAACGTCGAAACATTCTCCAAAATGGGTATTATTTATGTAAAGTGACTTTTAATGGTTTCGGTTGAATTTTGAATTAGTGTTGAAAGATACCTTTCAATCACACACACAAACGAAAGAAAAAACTCGCTCTTTTGTTCCGTTCACAAAAAAAATGTTAAACTGTTTATTTTCGTTTCGTTTCATTATTTATCTAACTTCTAAGGAAATAAATTACGTTGTTTGCTAAATTCCACCTTAATTTTAATTAACAATTTATTCTTTGCGATACATTTTTATGTACTTTTTTAAATTAGCAATAAAATATTTAAAAAGATGACTAAAAAGGCAATAATAAACTTGAAAGGGTATAAAAAGTTGCGACTAGAAAACAAATTCAGTCAATTTCTAATTGTTTAATTAATTTGATAGGAATTTATAGTAAGCAAACATTTTCAAATAATATTTCTAGCAATTTTAGAAATCTGGGCAAGAATTTTTAGAAAAATTGTAAGGATTAAGCTGCAAAGTTTCTTCTCTTTCTTGTTTCATGAAAATTTTTAATTACGACAATAAATCCTGGATTCAACTATCAAAATTTTTGGTGTAAAGTCATGCAACTTTTTAGGCTGTTTTGGTGTTTTGAGCAAATTTAGTAAATTAACAATCTTTAAGTATTTTTTAAGACTTTTAGTAAAAATGAGAAACTTAGATTCAAACTTTGTAATAATGCAAAAAAAGAATACAACATTTACTTTATGGTACCAAAATATTACAAATTTTCTAGGTTTTTTTAGTGTTTTGGATAAACAGCAAGTTTACCAAATTAAAAATCTTCATTTATTTTTTCTGAAAGGCTAACTTTCAGATAATTCTTTTTAGCAAATCAAAAACCATTCACAATTTTCACTATTTCACCGACGGAACATAACAGAATTTTATTATAATGCGATATTGAAAAATTTGATACGTCGAAAGCCATGAAAAAAATAAAATAAAATCGAACTTTATCATCTATGAATATTAATATTGTGAATCACCGGTTATTTAATTTATATTTTGTAAATAGTAAATAAAATAATTATTTATGAGTAATGAAACGCAGCGCGCACATATAAGCAGCATATAATATATGTTTGTGTATTAAGAAAAGCGTATTCGTGTAGAAGAAATCCGAAAGCGATTAATCATACGATTTTCCCAGAAACAAATATGTATAATTAATACATAAAAGTATCGAGTCAACATAAATGTAAAGAACAATAGTTATGAGGACCTCCAGCGGCCAGCAACAAGTGGAAGCGGCGGCAACAAAGCCCTGAAATCCTCAGGTGGTACCTTGCAGTTAGACAGCGGTCGATTTATCTGCCAGCGCCGCGCACCACCACCATCATCATTGTCCTCCACGTCGTCGTCGTCGTCATCATCGCGATCGTCAACGATATAAGTACATACAACATTTGGAACAATTCACACGTCGGTGCGATGTGAACGCCAAACATTGCTTTTTCGGTGTTTGTTTGCGTTTGGAAGCGCCGCAACAGTGGCAACTTCCTCCCGCGTGCCGATGGCCGGGGCATTGTGTGCTTTACTAAGTGGCCGAGATCTGACGGTGCGCCGAATAAATACGGCCGCACTCCAATAGGAAAACGGTCGCACCAACTGGATTTCGAAAAGCCACCCTTCGTCGCTGTTAGACCTACCCATGTTTGGACGCCAAACAAAAGATTAACACGTTGGCCTTTTTTATTGTGTTTATTATGAGCTACTTTAACATATGTATATTGTGTGTGAGGAAAAAACTACATTCTTAGAATCACATTTTAATCCGTCGTTTGTTTTTTTTTTCTTCTTCGTCTTCTTCTACGCGCGCACCGGCAATGTTTATAAAGCTGTTGCCTTTTTGTCGTTAAATAGCTGTGGAAACGTTTTCGACATAGATCGGTTTAACCGGCTGGCATTTCTAAAAGCATTTTTATTGATTCATTTAGCGTCATTCTATTCCTAATTATGTGATTAAATTCCATCACAATTTTCACTAAGCAAACTACAACCTGGTGCAAAAATAATTTACCAAAAACTAAGTGGATTTACACTAATATTTAAATCAATTGAAAAAATGGGTTTTTTGGACCAAAAAGTAAAAAATTCTAGCAACAACAGACTAGCCTTCTTTGAATGACTATGAGGTGTTTTCTAGAAAAATAGATTATGTTCAATTTTTCTAGAAACAATGTAGAAACCAGAAAAAAATCAAATCTGTAATTACAAAATTTTAGATTCTGAAAGGAGGTATACCACCAAAATCTTCTTTTTTTCAATTTTCTTTGCAACAATTTATAATTTAACACAGTTTCAATATGAACTTAAAATGTTAATGAAACTAAAACTACCTATCTTCAATTTTATTGCAATAACAACGAAAAATTAAGTCCGACAAACTTTTTAAAATAGGTAGGTTGTTATTTTTGTGCCAGTGCTAAAATTTCAAGGAATTTTATCGCACTTCTAAGTATTATGAGTTGCACTCAACGATAGGCTAGAAATAAATGATCGAAAACTGTGAGATCTTATCGGCGACGTGTACAACATCGTTGAAAATTAGAAAAAAATCTTTAAAATCAACAGGTTGAGTTGAAAAATATCGATGCTTTGATGCCTTAGAACGATAACCAATGTTTGGAATTTAGCTGATTTTGAGTTTTGTTTAGTTTGTTCGAGTCGAACAAAACGCCTTTTTGGTCATCGCCATCATTGGTTACGTAATTTATTCGTTGTTGAGTAAATTTGTTCGCATTGGATGGGGGGTAAAAGTGGATAGTTATTATAATTCGATTTTTATGAAAATCGTGGCCGTGGTGCGGAGCGAGCGCTTGAGTATCATTAATATTTTATGTTGTGACAATGGTATTAATACTTAAAGATGTTTGTATTTAAGAGATGGGTTGTTTACTATCGTGAGTCACACGATAAAATTTTATTTTGTAATAAAATTTGTTGTTTTATTCATCCAGACGCATCCTTCGATAACGCGCAGCGAAAAAAAAATCATATTATAATATAATATCGCATCGCAATAAAGCTAAATTAAGTTAATAATCATAAAGCGACAAGTTTATATAGAACAATATAAAAAAAGGTGGATAATGTGTGAAAGGCTTTTGACAAACGCAAGATTAACGATCCTATCATTTCCATTCTTCTCTGCTCCTTTTTAACGTTGTTTTTTTATATACTCTCCGCTTTTAAAAGCATCAGAGAGAGAGAAGGCAACGAGACCAACGACAACGCAAAGTGGACATCTATTTTCAAAACACATCACTCATTCAAAATGGACGCGATAAGCCGGAGCAGCGTGCAGATAGCAGATTTCTTTTTAACAACAATTATCGTTTTTCGATTGTCATTACAAAACTGTTATGCGCGCACAAAAAATTGCCACGATAAGATTGCATTTGTCTTACATTAACGTCAAGCAACAACAATTAAATTGTAAAACATTTCTCGCTCGCATGTAAGTACTTAAATACTAAAATCGTTACGTCATCACACACACACACTCTTGAGCCAACTTTTTTTCTTGTTGTTAATATCCTCTTTCAACAAGATAATCTTGAAATGTATGGTAAAAATCTGAAGAAATTTACTACAAAGTGCAAAGATTTCATGAGTATACCATGAAAAAATGGTAGGTTGGTGTACTAATAGTTAATTATATGTCAAATTTCGAATTTAGCAACAAATTATAAGCTTCGATGGGTATACCATATAAAATACCAATAATCGCCAATTATTTATTAAATTTTGGCTTTGGTTATAAGAGTTTCATCTAATTTTTATTGAGATTTAATTTGATTTTAAAAAATTTGTCAAAGAAGGCAATTTGGAGGTGTATCACCAAAAGTAGGTATTACAATATTTGTATTAGGATATTGTGATATTTTGCAGAAATTTTGAGCAATAAATGTATGAGAACCGAAAAGGGACTTATTGTGAGCCAGAGTAAAGGGGAGTGCAACAAGTGCGACGAGCGCATAAGTTTGTTTTAAAAGGCATCGGTCGGATTGAGAGGTGGCCGGTGAGAGGAGCAGAAATGGCATTCCACCGTGGCCTCTATCGGTGGTCCCATCTGAGATATTTTCGACCTGTCCACTAATACCACCCTGATAAACACATTGAAACAATTCGAAGCGCCACTGGAGAACACAAAGGCGCAGGGCGCAATTAGTCATGACAAGCGAGGGTCGCTAATAACTCACGCTCGCCCGCTGCCTTATCGACACACCACTCAAATTAGAGGCCGAAACGATAAAATTGATACCTACATTAACACTAATTACCACCGGCCACGGAGACAGCTGTGCTACATATCAGAATTATTCCATCTCGACGCGTTTTTATGACGCATTCCTAGCTGCATCCGAACGCCTAATACCTCTAAATACACTTCGATCGGTTCTTCTTCTTCTTCGATCAATCGTCTTCTTGTTTTTTTTTATTATTTCTCCATACCATACCATACTATACCATCGACGTTTGCGTCACGCCGGCGCGATATTTAAATAATTTAGCGATAATGGCAAATCAAGTTTCTATTAATGAGCTCGTCTGCCGTCTTGTCTGACTCCATCCATATTGGTCCAGGCCAGGTGTAGATGCCCATTCTGCTAAACCCTTTCACACACACATGCACACACCTGGCAGACCATATTCATGTTACGGCCACTATTTTTATCGGACACGTAATCTAATGACATTATCTCCTTTTTGATGCGCATCACTATGTTAATTATTCCATCGTACGCGTTTTTTTCGCTCGTAAATGATCTACCAATTTGCTGCCACTTTCATTGTTCACATTTTTCACACCAACCATCGCCGGCGAGAAAATGCCACCAATGCATAAACTCATCTCATCTGTTTTTATCTTCACTTTTATTAATTCATTATTTTGATATTTTTTAATAAAATTGTTGGAGAAGATATTTAGCAAATTTCACAACAACCACCAGCAAGAAAATGCTATATATTCTGCATAATCTCAAATAATTTGTATTAAGTATAATGTAATTAATCATTTTAACAATTTTGCACAAGATTCCGATTGGAAGCCAAAGAAGATGTAAATTCAGCTGAGAGTAAATATTAGGAAGATTAAGTTTTTTCTTTCTTGTGTTGTGTTGCTTTTAAAAAATCACTAAAACTGAAAACTCAATATGCTACTAATTCTACAAAACTCAAACAATTTCAATTCATCGTTTTTGGCAATTTACAGAAAGACCTCAACTGGAAGCTAAGTAAAATGTAAATTCGGCTTCATTGATTTTAACTACATTGTAAGAGCCTAGATCGTTTGTAAAGATAAAGTGATGGGTAAGTAATCTACCAATTCGTTTATTATATTTTTTAAATTTCTACTTTTATTTATTGATAATTTCGATACTTTTTGGCAACGTTTGGTAGGTTTTCGAATGAAAATAAAGTGAAATGTAAATTCGGCTGCATTGTTAAAGTAGTAAGAAGAATTGTAGGAGTTGAGATTGTTGGCAACGATAGAGGCTCGGAGTAAGTAATTAGATGATTAAGATTTTTTTCCATCCCCGTTTTGTGTTGTTTTCGAAAAACGTCTAACCGTAATCAAAAAGAACGAAAACCAATAAACTGCGTGCGAGTGTGTATCTTTCTAGACCACCAATGTATTAAGAGAAGAATAAGATAGTAAAAGCGTGCGGGGCAGTGGCGTAGTGGCCGAAAAATCCACACACACTCTCACACATATATAGGTACACACATGCACACTAATCCATCCGCATGCACACCACATGCAGGAGCGAACTCGTTGCCGTGTATGAAGAAGTTAAGCGGTGGCCGTATCAATAAGAAGTCCATTTAATGTGTGTGAATATGATGATGGTGGTGGGAACTGCATAGTTATGGGTATGGGACAGCCGTAGTGCAGTGCTCTGGCTAGCAATTAACATTCCACCGGCCATCAGCTATGAAACAAAGATATCTGCCATTCCCTCTCGTCGTTTCTCAGCAGCGCCGCGCATCAGAAACATCGACGAGCAGCACTCCAGCCTTTTTTTTATAAAATACGTATCACCTTACCAAAAACAAAAAAACGAAACGAAGAAAAAAGACGAAACAACAGATAACCCATTCCGATATATTATTACCTCACCACTCACCACTTTACAACACTTTTATTTTATACCGACCCATATATAAAACGCCCATTAGGCCCATGTGGAAAAATCCACATATTATATTGTAAGTACATGCGATAGAATAGATGGAGGAATAGAGAAAAAATGCCTGCCAGCAACCGCTCCGATATAATCGTATATATATATATGTATATGTATATGTACATATATATATATAGATATATGTATATAAATATATAAAAAATAGAAAGTCTAATAAATTAATTATATATGAATGAATATTTGTTGCTATGTCAATCGATGTTGTTTTGTTTTCGGTTATTAAGTTCCACACGGCGAAGACGCAATAGCTATATAGATATAGGTAAGTTGATTGCAAATGATGTGGTGTACATTGGGGGGCTGAGGGGGCCGCAGAGGGACCACAACCAGGTGCATTGCCGGAGGCTCCGCATTCCGAACAAAACACGCGCGGTTGATGTTTGCTCATCCCCTCTTGATCAAATCAATTACATCTTAAACTATTACTCTTTTACTTTGATATCGACACAATACAGTTAAGCAGGCGCGCTAATCATTGGAAGGTCAATTCGTAGCAAAAATGCGCATTTGATTGTGTTCGCAAGCGATGCATGTCATTAGCGAAAGAATGCGCCGTTTTGCTGCTCATACCAGCTTAAATTATTAATCATACAATGTACTTATTACATAAGTTTGTATTACAATATTTATTTATTTTAATTCGCAGAACGCTAAAAATAGACTTTTTATTTCATTCATTTTGCTATAAATTGCATTCTTTCGTCGTATTTGTATTCGTATTCGTATTCGTATTGATTTACTTGCGCGAGAGCGAAAAAAAAATGTTTAATTTTATAACACGGCAACATGTGAAAAGATTGTATAGAAAGTTTATGCGCTGATTTTAATTTGTTTTAAGTACCGAAGCATAAATGTTGAAAAAAGAACAATAAATATTCATTATACTTGTACACACTCAGCCAGGTGTTCAAAGCGTTTTATTATGTTTAAATAAAACGTATAAAATTATATGTTTAATCAGTTTTCGATCAACAAAAACTTCAAATTTACTATTCTACCCACCAGCGACATCTTACTGCAACTAAAAGAATGTCAACACAAATTAAGGTGTAAAAATTAAGAAAACGATTATAAAACACAAAAAAACCATCTTACATAACTACGACAATTTCTTAACAGCAATAAATTATTAATTATTAACCCAATTATTGTAATTTTTAAATGCAATCGGACATCTATCGGATGGCAGTGCAACTATTTGAAGTAAACTACCTTATCGTCCAACATTTGACATTGGCAGATGACAAGTGCATTGTTATTTTAAATGAACAGATAAAAATTAAATTGTAAAGGAATTATAAATGAAATAAAGTGATCGTGCAGCGAACGTTTAAACGTGTAACCATGTTCGTACAAACACTTTCAAATTCGTCCGTGTTAATATAATATGAAAACGAAAAAAACGGCGTTGATAGTCATTGTATCAATGTTGATATTTTCAATTTTCATCGCGAATATAGCGAACGTTATCAATGATGATCTTAATTTACACCATCGAAAGGTGATATCAACGAAATTAACAACGCCGATCGACGATCAAAACAAGCATTTGGTATGGTTTTTACAGGTGAGCTAGAACATTTCATATTTCATTTGTATGTGTACTTAGTTTATGTAACTAAATAAACACTTTTTTTAGATATCGGATATTCACATTAGTTTATTTAGAGACCCGTCGCGTATTACGGAATTTAGGGAGTTTTGTCACCAAACTGTTGATGTGATACAGCCGATGGTCGTGTTGGCATCGGGCGATTTGACCGATGCCATCACACCAGACAAAATCGGATCGCGGCAATACAAAAAAGAATGGCAACATTATCAGAATATATTGAAGGATACTCAAGTCGCTAAGCGGACTGTGTGGCTGGATATACGTGGCAATCATGGTAATTAATACGTTTTTGTTTCTAAGTAATAGATTGACTAACTTACTGGTGCCAAGATGTATCATCCATCAAGTTGCGAATTATTGGCGTGATTTTTGCTTCGTCCACCTGCAAAATGAAACCAAGTATTATTAGTCAATAATGCACCAACATGATAATGTGTCTTCCAAAATTAACAATTCTGGGAAATAGTTGTTGTTAGTTGTCGTAGTGTTTATCAAGCAATTAGAGATAAGTGTTATTGGGTTTAAATTTACGCAATTGTATATGATAATAGTTTGTATAGCAAAAATCGCGTCAATTAGCCTCTGGATCTCCTTAACCTAACCGATTTTAACATGTTTGCTAATATTTTTGTAGATAATTTTAATGTGGCCAGTCTCGAATCGCCCGAGAATTATTTTCTAAATTATTCGGTACAGGGAGGCGTACATCCGCGCTCCTATCTCCACCAGATTCACAAATCGGGCAACCTGTACTCGTTCATCGGCGTCGATGCCTGCTTGGAGCCGGGGCCGCGACGGCCCTTCAACTTCGTCGGCATGCTCGACAAGCCCGAGCTTGATAAGATCAATTCGATCGTCAAGCAGGTGGAGAATAGTCGGAGCGATTATACTGTTTGGTTCGGTCACTATCCGACCTCTTGCATTCTCACCACGAACGGCGAGGGCGTGCGCTCGTTGTTCCGCAAGCTGAACCAAACGATGGTGTACGTTTGTGGGCACTTGCACACGCTTGGGGGGTTAGTACCGAAAATGTACACTTTGCAAAAGGATGGGTATTTAGAGTTAGAATTAGGTGATTGGAAGGACAATCGAAGGTTGGACTAACAACTATTGGCTGGCGGGTGTCCCAAAATTTATAAATTATTGTAGGTTTTATACGGGCGATGAATCACTTCCTAATTACGTATTATACTTAAATAGCTCCTAATTTTTTTAAAAGTAGAAATATTCTACCAAAGTATTTCCTATTATTAACACATTTTGTCTCAGCAATGATTTATAAACTGTTTTGGGACACTCTTTATTAACTCCTAACATTCATCCCAATTTATTACATTGTAGATATAGACTTTTAGCAATCGATCACGGCTTCGTATCGTTCATCGATGTACAGCATCGTGAATGGCCTATCGTGCTCGTAACGAATCCAAAGCATGCCTTATTTATGATACCAAATAAAGAAAATCCCGAATATATATTAAATTCAACACACATAAGGTATTTATAGCTAGCCGCAACCTTGGCCTTTCGCTCAATCAATTCGCCTTGTGTTTCTCCGTGTTGTTAGAGTGCTGGCATTTTCGATATCGAACATCAAGACGGTGAAAATCAACGTTGGGGAGCGCGGTTGGGAGGCGGCGACGTACGTTCAGGGTCCGTTGTATGTACTCAAATGGGAACCGCACGAATTCAGCCAGGGTGTTCATAACATTCAAGTAATAAATGATGATTTATGAATAAATTCCAGATTTAATTAATGTTAAATAATCGGCATTTTTCTAGGTATTTGTTAAAGATGAAGAAGGCAGAGAAAAGATCATTTCGCAACCATTCTCGCTAGATAATTCACGATTATCCTTTGATTTATTACCTAGAATAGCTTTAATGACAGATGCTAGTAGTGTCGTAAGTGTTTTTCACTCGTCCGCATTTATTTCATAATCGTAATAATAATCATATCTGTTTCTATTCCAGTTTAAGTACATGTTTATATCGTTATTGATGTGCACAATATTTCCATTAATTTTGTTCCGCGTTATCCATAAAATGGTAACAAGTACGTTATTTACAACCGAATTTAAAAACTATTTGAAATATGACTAATCGTTGATAATTTATTTGATTTAGATAATCGTATGTCGAAGCCGACCATTCCACGCGGTTTCTTCAAGAGGTGGATTAGAAAGTTTTGGATTCTGTCGACGGTGGATCGTATATTTTGGCCGCTGGTACTCTATCCGCTCTATCTGAGCTTCGGTCCATGGTCTGTCGGACACATCATCGAGGATCACATTGGGGTGATATTCGCGTGGGGGATTTTTGTCAATGGCACATTTCTGCCCGGATCCTTTACATACGCTTACGGTTTTCTTCAAGTAAATGCAATGCAATGCAATGCAATACCAATGAATACAGCATCATTATCATATTTTATCATTTCAGTTATTAACGTTTCAAATTCCAATTACATTTATATTAGCAAATGGAGTTTTTCACAGGTAAAATAATCGCATGGTATTTAATTTTATTGCAAATTGTTATTGTGAATGAGCTTGCTACTTCCTCATAACACGCGAAACAAGAACAATTTGCAATTTGCAAGAACAATACAGTATTTTTATTAATTTTTTTATTTATTTATACGTTTATTAATGGAAATTGAATTTTCAACGACATTAAATTTTCTAGTGATTGCAAGTGAAACAATATCGCTCATAAAATTAATAAAACCAATTAATTTTTATTTATTTAATAAAAAAAATTATGTATATGGCCTTACTCACTCACTTCTCACGTAAGGAAATCTATATCTTAGCCATGAAATATTTAAAAGTAGTACAAATTTCATTGTTTATATCGATAAGTTACATCATTGTTCGAACTAGGTCAGAAAGTTGTACCAAATTATCGATTCGCTGCCACAAATTTTAATTACATGCATGCGATTTCAAGTTCACTCGATTGTTTAAATACAACAATTGCTAAGAATAATAAATTTTATACCATGATAAGATTATTTTTTGTAATTAATTTGGAAATGATTTTTTGTTTTGTTTGTTTTAGATTTCAGCTGAATGTGACAAAGCCGCTAAAATTGAAAACAACGTGGGGTATAATCGCATTGCATCTTCCAATCTCCATTCTCCTAACGCTACAAATTATTTTGGCGTATTTTTTCTGGCTGGCCTACGGTACATTAGCATTTATCTTAGGACCTTTACGAACATGGTCGGTGGTCCTCGCGATTGTTTTATGGCTGCAGGCTATAAATCTTCCACTCAAATGTACACAGTAAGCGCTTTTTATCAATTAACAATCAATGATACGATTGTTGTTAATTGATTTGATTTTTTGTTTGTTCGCAGAGAGGCAGCGTATGTGTGGTATGTAAAATCAGAAAATCATTTAAGCCAGACTGATATTAGCTTAAATAGTGCAACATAAAACGAGAAAGCAAATAATATTTTATTACAAGTCGTATGTTTCTTACTAATTTATTTAATACGCATTTCATGTGATATTTAACGGTTGGTGTTTAGCTATAATCGTATTAACATATTGTTTGTTCATTTTCATTCATTATTATTGAAGTAAGTATATTGTTTAACATATTACGGTGCCGCTTTGTCTTTTTGATCAAATCATTTGCGAGACAAAGCGGGTGAGATTATGTGTTATGTTTATGTTTTCTTTTGTCTAATAATAATAAGCCATTGATAACTCCAAGAATCTAACTAAATATTTTTATAGTATTCTAGAATCATTTAATCGAACTTTCTGCGTAATTCTTATGATATTATGACGACACAAACATTCTGTATTTTAGAATACTGTTTAGATTTCTACTAACTCAACAATTAACTAACTCATTTATTAAATTTAATGCAACTGCAAAGAATACACATGTTTCAGGCCACACGATTACCAAAAATTATCTTCCGATTGATTAATGCAGAGGTAAATATAATTAATTAATAATAATCTACTTTTCACATTCTTTATAATAATAATATAATATAAAATAATAATAATAATAAAAAAGAATCAAACCAAAAATCTATTTTCTAAGCATAAATATTAATATTGTAATAAAAAAACACGAAAATATGTTAGTCTCTATTTTTTGATATTAGAGATCGTAAAACTATTATGTACTGATGGATATTTATGATATAGAAGTTTTTGTGATCTTATAGATAATAAATATTTATGTAATTACAACAATGTGTTGATTAATTAATTAGATAAATACCTTATTGATTGTAGTTTTTGATCAAACAAAAAACGCCATTATAACACACGCACTCACTATGATTATTTTTGGTTATGGTACTAAACAAACGGAAAAATTCCAGTTTCGCATTTGTTTTCAATAAGATAAGATAGACACACTTGAAGATAGTTGATTTTTAAATGATGAGGTTATAAAAAACGTATGTTAAATTAAATATGATCATATTTTAATTTTTTTATGGAAATGATTAATTTAAAAATTAAAATGTTATAATATTTCAACAATGTGTTAGTTAATTAATAATACTTTGCCACTATCACACAAGCACTATAATTAATATTTAGTTAAATTACAAGAGAAGTACACAAGAAAAAATCCAGTTTTGCATTTATTGCAATAAATTAAAGATACGGATGATTTCCAAATGTGGAATTTATAAAATGTGTTGAGTTTAATATTTAGAACGCTAAACAAGAAAATGTTGTAACGGTCCAACAACACGATAATTAATTAATTACACAAATACCTTGTTGATTGTGGTTTTTATCAAACGAGTACGGCAAGGCACTATTATAACAAGAATAAAAAATTCTTGGTCTTGTTCAATGGACATAGTTAAATGAAAATTTTGAATGTACAATAGTCGAAGAAGATTGCCAGAAGGTATAACTTTTTTTAGCTTATTATTATTATTTCTTATGTTATAAATAATTCGAAAAATAACAGTTTTGCATTGCTTTAAATAAGTTGACGTTAGCTAATTTTCAAATATATAAAAATTTAAATAATATGTTTCTTTTTCAGTAGAAACTAATTACATTAATTAGTAGGAATAGATAAAATTAATATTGAAAACGCTAAAGAAAAAAAAATGGATTAAGAAATACCTTGTAGATTGTAGTTTTTTACCACTATCTCTATCAATACTCTATTATTATTGTTGCTTATGTTATAGAAAATCGAAGAAATACCAGTTTTGCAGTTGTTTCAACAAGTTGCAGATCCAAAAATATTAAATAACTAAAGAAATACTTTGTAGATTGCAGTTTTAGCTACCATCGTACAAGCAAAAATTGAGGAAATACCAGTTTATATTTCTTTCACTAACAATAACATTTCCAAATGTATTAAATTTTATCATAATTTTTATATATTTTTTTAAAATAATTACATTAATTAATAGGCATAGATAAAATGAAAATTGAAAACGTTAAGGAAGGAAAAGAAATATTAATTAATTAATCAAATACCTTGTAGGTTGCAGCTTTTAACTCTTACTATGTTTGATTATGTTATAGAAAATCGAAGAAATATCAGTTTACATTTTTTACTAAGTTGAAAAACGCTATTGTAATTAAATGTGAGATAAAATAAAGATTGAAAACGTTATGCAAGAAAAAGAAAAATTAAATAATTAAACAAATACTTTGTAGATTGCAGTTTTTAGCCATGATCATATAAGCACTATTATTATTTTTACTTAAGTTGTAGAAAATTGAAGAAATACCAATCTTTTTGAAGATCAAAATATATTAAATGTTATCATAATTTTTATTTTTAAATAATTATATCAATTAATTAATTGGGATATAAATAGATAGAATAATAAAAATTGAAAACGCTATAAGAAAGAATAGGTTGTAGCAGTCCATGAATCTCTGAGGCGAGAAGTCAAGAAAGTCTCTGATTCTATTAAATAATATAAAGAAATGTAATGATGCCCATTTCAGATAGAAAATGGAACTCATCTTCTTATCATATGAATGAATAAATATGTAAAGGAAACAAAAAACTTTCTAGTTTATAAGGTCAGGGTCTATATCTATTCGTTTCTACATTTTTCTCTCCGACACAATGGGCATATTAGGCTAGGTAAGTACTTTGTTGTTCATAAATGTATTAGATAATATTTAAATATTTATCATTCAAGCATCTCGAAGGCGAGAAGATAAAAAATAAGATGTAAATAACTGTAGCAAACGCTTAAAAATACCTTGTTATTGAATAACAAATTTTTATGGCTAATAATTATTGTTTATATTACTATGCGAGCAGGAAAAACGCAATTAACACCTAACTGTTTGACAAAAATATTCAAAACGACTTTGTTTCAGCATATTATCAAGGTGACACAGAAGGCAGCTGCTGGTTTATAAAATGGGCAGTGAGATAGGTTAGTTACACGTTAGAATATGCGCCCCCTTAACGGGCGCATCACACACATACCCACAGATATACATTGAAAAAAAACTTCCAATTAGAAAAGCCAAGTGGCGTTTTTATACGTCTGGTGGTTGGTTCGCTTTTTTTCTCCTCTCTTTCGACCGGCTGACCGCGGTTATTCACCGATGCTGTCTACACCTAAACAAAACGAATCCCATCTATATCTAACGAAATCAAACATACTTTTTTAATCTAATTAGCTAACGATGCATGATTTTTGTGTTGTTGGGTGGTTGATGATAATAAAAGCAATACAGCGCGTCTGCAAATAACTGTCTGCATGCGAGAGGAGAGCGCGAATTCGCTGCTGTGTGGTATGCGTAAAAAAGGCTAAAAAAGACGACCCTCTCAGTCCGAAAAGCAGCCCTGACCAGACACAATTACTTGTTTTTTTGCTTTTTTTTGGGAGAATCACGTCGTTTTCTCGTATTCTCGGGTTTGTTGACCGGCCGTTCTTACATTTCGGGTTCCTAAACGTTTTAATGTTGTAGTGGTCAGTTAAAAACACTTGCTGGCGAATTTCAGCGAGCCGGTCCAGCAGCGCATGCAGAAATGCAGAAAGAAGAAAAAAACATTTTTACCAGCAACAAACAGGCGACTAGAAAATAGTGGAAAAAGGTCGCAGCACGATTCGACTTTACGATAAAACATATTAAAAATAGAATTTGGTATTGTTATACCACTCTCCACTTACGTAATCGGTTAAGATTTAAATAAATTTTAAATTTCATCCAACAGCATGGGGAATTTATGGTCGATTAGATTAATTTCATGATTCGTTCGCTGCGTTAGAAAGTTGTAAAGCTCAAGAACGGTCAAATGAAATATTTCTTCGAACGTTGGATTAGGTAAATTTCTTCTGAAAGGATGAAAATTTATTGTTATGATGCGGTTGTGCGCCATGCGTATGTGGAACAAACTAAATTTGAGAACCGCTGGTTTGCCTAAAATCAAAATTCTGGTTCAAGCGTTTTTATGATGAGCTCCCCCCCAAAAAATATAAAAGCCGCGGTTACTTGAAAATCTCCTGTAGTCATTAAGCGACTTTTGTCCTGATCAATTTTTTCAAATAATTAGTTAGAATGAATCAGGCCTTGCTCTATTCGAAATATAACAGTTTGCAGCGCAACGACGCCTCCTACATACTCGAAAACTATCTGCGATTGATGAAATGGAATCCGGATGGGAACGAATCGATTTTGGATGTTGGATGCGGCTCCGGCGATGTTACGTTGAAGCTGTTGCTGCCGCTGATGCCGCACAACTTCAAGAAGCTGGTTGGGGTGGATCTATCCTACGAAATGATTGAGTTTGCTCGCACGCAAAACGTACATCCGAACGTGCAATTTATGCCAATGGATATATCGGCGAAGGAGATATCAGAAAGTTTAGAAGAGGAATTTGATCATATATTTTCGTTCTACTGCCTGCATTGGATCCAAGAACAAAGGTATTTATTATCATTTTATCATTGAATCATCATTAATTGATCTGTAACTTTCAGACAAGCGGTGAATAATTTATATAAAATGCTTAAACCAGGCGGTAATATGCTAATTACCTTCCTTGCAAGCAATCCAATTTATCACATTTACGAAAATTTATCCTCCAACATGAAATGGCAAGAGTATATGAAAAACAGCAAGAAATATATGTGTCCGTATCAAAACAGTATCAATCCTGAAAAAGAATTCGAACGCTACCTGAACGAGGCCGGCTTCTCTACCCATTTGTGCAAAGTTGTTGAACGAAAGTATATCTATCCGGACATGGACGTGTTTCGAAGTAAGCGCAACAACATTAATTCTCCTCGTATTCAATAACCTCCCTCGCTTATAATTGCAGAATCTGTGATTGCTGTGAATCCCTTCATTGGTAACATACCTGAAAATCTACATAATGATTATCTGATGGATTTCATTAACGAAGTGCGACACCTCAACTATCTCGAGTATAATGACAACAATAACGAGCAGCGGGTGCGTGTTCCGTACAAGTTATTCATAATATTTGCTAGCAAATCGTATTGATGATGATGATGATGTTGATGATATTTGAATTGAAGCAATCTAGATGAAAGTACAAAGTATATTTAGCGTTAAGTTTATTATCATGGGGATATGGAAGATATTTGTGCCATTTTATACGTACTAAAAATATATTATATATTTTATTAAATGTATATCAACCAGTTTTGACTTTTCGTTTTATTATCGAAGGCCACAAAATTATTACCGAATCATATATTCATTACTTGTTTTGTATATTATTTTTTTTATTTGTTTTGATGCAAATTTTATAAATATCTTATTCGTATGTTAATAACAAAATAGAATTTATATTAAAAGAAGCTCAACTCAGATTAAAACTTACATATTACTGAACACTTCTTTCATAAATTTTGTTGCATATTTTTTAATAATCACTTTTTAGAATTGGTTATTTGATTCGCATTTTTGTATCATATAAATTCATAGTAATCGTCGTCAAATTCCTCCGGCGTGCAAAAGAAAAACTCAATTAGATTTAGTATCGGTCCCCTCGAAAATGGATTGAAGTAGCGCCCGCGCTTGTCTCTAAGATATGAATAGCGCTTATAATTAAACATTTCATTTGTGGTGAGATTCATACAAGCATGAAGTACCTAAAACAAAAGATAATGTAGTTAGATCGATGTATATAGAGCGAAAAAGTCCGCAAATTCTTAGAAAATGTGCGAATTTTTCATCTTCAAAGCATTTTTGATATTAATTTAATTTGTTGGGCATGAAATAATTATTGTTAACATTATAAACAAATCAGAAATTTAAAATACAATTGAAGGGTTTATTGTTAAATACTGATAAGCAACATTTTTTCATTTTCTACCTTACCTTTTCGCATCAGGTCATTAAGTATTATAATGTTAAGTTTCAAAAATGAACGTACTAGAGATCTTTTTAACTATATTGCCCGATTTCATATTTAACGATTTTTTATCTAAATAAAGCCAAATAAAATAACATAAATTTTACACTTAGAATTAAGATTGTAAAATAATGCCCATTAAATTATCTTAAAAATCTCAAAACAAAATAGCTTTTTTTCATATTTTATAACTTTCGATTAAAATTTCGACACAGATTTTCTTAAAACTAGCATTTGCGGCTTGTCACTATTTAATAATAATCCTTTCAATTGTAGAATAAAGAAATAATACCGAAAGCTGTTGTCAGATTGTTTTGAATGTAATTTATATTGAAACGTTTAGTTTTAGTTAATTTGAATGCACTTTTGTAGGTATACGTACTGATGTGCACGTTAAAATCCATCCCAAGCCGGAGAAAACAAACGCCTCCACTAAGCCAAGCACGTACATGATACCAAAGCCCTCAATCGCAATGCAATACGTCGCAAAGTAAATCGTAATCGAGCAATTTATCGCCACGCTCATCACAAATAGGAAGAACCATGTGCGATTACGCAAACCGATGCAGTTGTAGATAAACGGGCAGTGATGGTCGAAGTACGATACGCACCGATTGCATATTCGACAGTGCTTGGCGCGCAACGGACGAAGGCATCTGCATGTGTGACAAAGGCGATTGAGCAGCGCGTTGCGCTTCTTCCACTTGTCGAAGTATGGGATCTGTTTGATGGCGCGATAGTACGAATCGGAGCTCATCGGGACGTAACCGGGATCTTTGCGATTTGCGATCACCCAACAGATCCACATCACGACGTTCCAATAGATGAAACAGTAGTGGGAGCCGCGTAGTAAGTTCCAGGTTACAGGCACGACCTTAAACACACACTCAAATTAGTGATTATGCTTAACATGCGGCGCAATAAGCGACAAGAAAATTATTTAAAACACACGCGATTTGAATGAAATAATCAATAATTTCGCCTGATTGAATTTAGTTGCTGCATATTAAAAGCGAGTCTTACTCTTATAATGTACATGGGATATCCCCAGAGTAAGACTGAGGCCATAAAAAATATTAAAGGCGCTTTGGAATTGCCAGCCTTGCCGAAGATCAGGCCCCACACTTCATTGACGGGCGGAAACCAGCTGCTCCGACGTTTTTTCTCCGATTGCAACACTTGCACGATATCCATATGCCGATGGCTTTGTGCCAACATTAGCGGCGTCTTATCATTCTTATCAAGCGGCTCCAAATCGATATTGCTCTAAAATTAAACGCTATTATTAAGTCATTTATTATACGAATGTATAAAAATACCTTTTCGCATAGTATTTTCACGCAGGCCACGCTCCCCGACAAGCAGGCTAGATGCAACGGCGTCGAGCCGAAATGGTCCGGTTTTTGTAGATTCGCTCCCGAGTACATTAGCAACCGTATTAAATCGGCATGCCCCTTGTAGGCAGCCCAGTGCAATGCAGTATCGCCATTAATATCAACCAGGTGATTCATCGCACCCATTCCAAGCAAGAAAGCGGCGGTTGCTGTACGTCCAAACATCGAAGCGGTCATCAGCGGTGTTAATCCTTTAAAATCAGCTGCATTCACAGCGACACCAGCTTGTAGTAGTACTTGCACGACGGCTGCATGACCTTTGCGACAGGCCCAATGTATCGGTCGTGGTCCTTGCGTGCCCAAGCATGAGAGATCTATCGGTGCACCGCGATCGACCAAATATCGCATAATCTCGACGTTGCCATCGAGGGCGGCCCAATGTGCCGGTGTATAGCCCCATTCATCTCTCGCGCGTAATATCTGCGTACCGAGCTTCTCCACCAAATCTTCGATATCGGCCACCTCACTGCAATATCAAAAACAATTGCGCGTTTACTTTAATTTATAATCACAAGGTAGCTATGGCGGTTGTTGTTTATCACAGTGTCAAAATTTTCGTTGAAATTTTGACTACAAAAATTTACTCATGAGACTGTTTAATGCATCGAAGAATTTAGTGCGACGTTATAGTAACGAAAGAAGGCGAGAAGAGGCCCAGCAGTATGGTGGCCGTGAGAAGAAAAAGGATGATAACGTATTGTCAGACCGTAAGGAAGCGCTTGAAAGTGAATATTTCCATCGGCAGGTATGGCTTAAATACAATTCTCCGCAATTGTTTGCATTAATAATAAATTTATTGCAGAACGTATCCGCATTGCAACGACTGAAGGAGAAGATTCAAGCCGCTTTAACTGGAACTGACCCTAGCACTTCAAATTCAAACGATGTAAATAAACCAAAAAAATGAAACAATAAACGCATATATTTACCCTGATTTGACGACATCGAAAATGCTTTTCTGCGTTTGGTCGGCGATATCAGCCTCGGTGAGGTTTGAGTCTCTTGTAACGGATGCGCCAGGATGGTCGGTGTCAGCCACCATGCTGCAGGATGTCTGTGGCAAGGCCCAGACGCTGCGGGCCGAGCCCGGACTAGGGTACACCTTGCAAAGCGTCCTGCTGCTTCTTCCAACACCACAATGAAATTACTCTACGATTTGCTACGTACTCGTCTTGGCGTTTGTTTTCTTCTTGTTTGGCGTGTGATTGATTACGATGCGGAGGTTTCTTATTGCTGCTGATAGTACAA
>JARJDW010003750.1:0-34854 GCA_030264715.1 Adinopsis sp. GC000173
CATTCACGTTCCGATATTTAGTCCGACTATTGGTCCAACTGCCAAAGTTGGATCCAAAATCGGTCCGTGAGTTGGCTTGTTGGATTGTCGGAAATCTAGTCTGACGTGGCACAACATTTGGAGGTCCGACTACAAGTTGGGACGTGAATGGCCCGCTCAAGTCTACTCACGGTCCGATTTTGGATCCAACTTTGGCAGTTGGACCACTAGTCGGACTACAAATCGGAACGTGAATGGCCCGCTTAAATGTTCCGACTCGTCCAATTAGATTTCTAACAATCCAACAAGCCTACTCACGGTCCGACATCGGATCCAGCTTTGGAGGTTGGACCACAAGTCGGACTAAAAATCGGAACGTGAATCAATCTACATTAAAATTAAATGACGCAAACCTTCTTCTTCTCAACAACAGATACAACACAACAATCTTTTTTTTTTGTTGAAAAAACAAAAGAATTTTTTTAATATTTATATAGTTTTACCACCGATTTTTAAACAATAAATTGATGTAATTATGACGCAAAACCTCTTCTTATTAAAAATAGACAGACACAACAATAATTGTGTGAAATTAATGAATTTTTGATCGAAAAAGTAATAATATGTATATGACAGCTTCACCAATAATTTTTTAAACGCCAAATCGATGTAATTAAGTGACGCAACTCTTCTTTTTCTTAAAAATGGACACTTGACAACAATAATTGCGTGAAATTAAAGATTTTTTTGTTTTATCAAGATCGAAACAAATATAATAATAATATCTGTATATATTCAATATTTATGGAGTATATATGGTGCAGTTTCAATTTTATTATATTTTATTGCATTGTATGTGCTCGGCGCACTTCCATAAATTTTGTAACAAACACGAAAAATAATGTGCCACTTAACCTTGATTCAAATATTAAATTTTTTTCCATTTTATTATAAAAAACAAAAAAAAAACGATTTTCGACATGTGTGTGTGTGTGTAAGTACGTGCGATGATTGTGTGATTGAATTATCTATTTTATTCGCAGCACAATATTCATAATTCATCACCATCGTGGCATTTAATCAAGACCATGTTCTGGAATTAAACTTTAATCACACTTTTTCTATGAGTTTACAACACACAACGTGAATAAACTACACGAATGTAAAAAAAATAAATTGAGAAATGTCGTTTTGTTCGAGCTGCGTTGGTCGACAATAAAAATCCACAATCGGGAATAAATCTAAATGTATTTTAGATTGATTGATTGATTGTTAGTTAAATGAAATATTTTTATAAATAAATCTACATTTGTTTTGACTTAAAATATCTTTGTAACAGATAATCACGTTGAAATTTTATTAAAAAATCTTTTTTCTCCACTAAAAACAACAATCATCACAAGACAAACATATAATTTTCACTTTGTACCACACTAGACTTGTTTGTTGTTATTGGAAAATTCATTTTCGGGAGGATGAAATTTCAATTACAACACAATTATTAGGAAATTTTTGGTAGCAAAACACTTGAAATTAAAAATGAATAAAAAGAGTAATAAATAGTGAGACGACGTTTTGAAAAGCGCAACGGAACGGAAAAATTTTCGGCAGTTTGGAAAAAAATGTGCGAAAAAAAACGGTATTCCGTTTTATGGCTTAACCTGGCGAAAATCCGATTGTAACTAATTGTTGGAGGAAAACAGTGGGAACTTAACGATAATATAATCTATGTATATAAAACTTATCTACTCACCATACGTTCTTTGATAATCAGGTTTCGAACCCATATTTATCGGTATGAGTTTTTGTTATCACACAAGCACACTATACTGTTGCTTTTAGTATGAATAGAGCCGCGCTCAGTGGCACATACCCGGTTTGTCCTTTAACATCTTTTTTTTTCTTGGTTGGGCTTACTCGCACAAACTCACACTCAATTCGTTCGTCATTCCTCCACGAAAAATTGGTGGTGGGGGAGTTCACTTAAGCCAGCGACTTATACATTTAATTTTTTTTTATAAAAACCGTGGCGATGTGCTGCGGTGGTGGGGGGCAATACTCACTCTACTACATACATACATACATACGTACAGTACAACAGCACAAAAACGCATTCACAACGCCTTTAATAAATTCAATCGCATATTAAATCATTTCATTTTCATTATCGACGCCGAATTTCCCATCTGCCGTAATTATATACTTACTATCTATATAGGTATATACATATTTTATTAATATTCCAATAATTCAAATTCATTCCACCATTTCTAGATATGTAATATTTATTTAGTTGTTATACATATACATATATATATTTTTAACTTTAACAATGGCTGCCAGATATATATTTATTTCGTAATGTAATGTGACCTTCGAAATTGAACAAATACTTTGGTGCTGCTGTTGTTGTTATTTTACTTCACTACTTGTATGTATATAACTTGGTTAAATATTGAAATTTTTGTTTGCGTCTAAAGTTTAATTCTCAACAGGGGGGTAGGTGGTAGTATATTGTAGGAAACTAATCCCATTAGAAATTTTCGTTAGTTAATGACGCTGTTTGTTATTTACGTTCTTCAATTTAGTAGTTTACTATTTTGGAGATTGTTTGCTTTACGTACATTATATTTTGTATACAGAACAAATTGCAATTTTATGATTTTGAATACATTTGTAAATAAACACGAACATTGAAATGAACTAAATCATTTGCGTTGGGAGGATTATTCAATTATGCCAATCTTGTTTAGCAATAACAACAATATTTCTTATATATACATTATGCCTATAATAGAAAGATCTAACTATACAAGATTAACAATTTTCTTTTAAATAAAAAGTGTATAAATGATTTTTGATTGATTTAGTCAGAATTGATATTGTACATTGAAATAAATTAAATTATTTGAGTTAAAAGTATTATTAAACAATTTAAAATTTGTTTAGCAAAAATTTCTTATTAACATAGCTGAGCTATAGTGAATTCCCGCAAGCCTCTCGATTAATTGTCAATAAATACTTCACTCAAAGTTTTTCTTTACTTTTCATTCTCAACTGTAACAATATCATTATAAATTATAAAAGAAGAGTGGCCATTTAATCAAAATATCCCTCTTTTGTAAAAAATGCGAGTCCTTTCTTGGTTGTTTATTATACTTAGAGCTCGCTACTACTTATTATTAACACTTCTACTGCCAAAAATAAAAAAAGTTAAAGTCAATTATTATAATTTTTTTTCATTCGATAGAGGAAACTCTGAAACTGAAATTTCAGAAAGAATAATATTTTTATCATTAAAAAGTTTTTAAAGTAAATTTATAGTAAAGTAAAATAGTGTTTTATTAATAAAAATATTAGACTTTTGAACTTGTGTTGCTTTCTCAAAAAAACTTAATATTGATTTTGGATTTGTAATTGCGATACAACCAACAAATTTCCATACAGCAACTTTTTCAAAATTTTTATATAGGCCAAATAATCAATTTATTGCCAAATATTTCAAAAAGCAACAAATGTTTTGAATAATTTAGCCAGAATTGTTATTGTCATCTAGCTAGAGCAGGGAGGGGCAACTTGTTTCAAATCACGGACAAAAAAACTATGAAACTAACTAAATGTCAAAAAGTTAAGCAAATTGTCTTAATTTGAATATGAATATATCACTATTTTTATGAAAATTTGCATTTCCTGCCCATGAACAAAATAATGCCCATCGATTATTTAATGCAAGAGAATAATCAATAAACAATGACTCAATCTCAATTATATTAGAAACATTTTTTTAGTAAAATCATACAAAATGAAACTTTTTTGATTTGAAGTTTCATTAAAATTTAGAATTTAAATTATTTAATAAATAAAAGAATTTTATGTTTTTTTCAAGTTTTCCCTGATTTAGTAGGAATTGTTATTGTCGTCTAGAGTACAAACTACATATATTTTGAGTAAATTTGTACATTAAATCAATATTTAATTCAAGTCAACAATTATTATCATAAGAAGATGACTTAACATTAATTATATTAGAAACGCATTTTTGTTAAATCAGACAAAACGAAAATTGTTGACGATTTAAAGATTTGCCATTTAATTTTATAATATAAATGAAATGAAATGAGTGCAATTATTTTCAATTAAAAATATTGTTTCGGTTGAATTTAAAATAATTAATTTCCCACGTATTTTGCGTTCTGATTAATTTACCACACTAACTTCCTTTGTTTCCGATAAGCAAGTAGAAAAAATGTTGCATTAATACATACTTTTTTTTACATTAAACTGCAACAAATTACAGAGTGATATAGGAGAATTAATCTGGCTGATTGTATATGTACAATATATTAGAGAACATTTTGTTTTTAAATTAAAATTAAAATAATAATCCTTATCTCGTATTGTGTTTAAGTATATAAAACAGTGTTGCTATTCGCTACGCTTTACAAGAATATTTTATTTTTTATTGATAACTTTTCGTAGATTTATCATAAAATAATATAATAAAAACGTTGTTTCATTATTACTATTCATTATTATCGAACTGAAAACAAATTAATGGATATATGAATATGATGTGGTTTAATTAGAAAAAAAAATTCAACTGCTATTCTATGTCATAAATATTTTATTTCTTTATTGGCTAAAAATAAAAGTTAGCTAAAAATGATTTGATTCTTGTTTTTCTTTTCTATATTACTCTTATATGTACAAATAGATATGCGAGAATAAAATATATTAAAAGATAGAGTTTATAATTAATATAAATCGATTATAATCGTTTAAGTTGGCTTACACCAAGCGAACCACCCGACTTTAATTTCCGTGTTGGCTGAACTGACAGGGGTGCGATTCGCGGCGTTTCTGCATTATCCGCATTTCCTAATTCCTGAAAAAAAAATAGAAAGACAATTTTAATTATACACGTATTATCATCATCACGTTTCATACTAAAAAAATAAATATAAATGATAGAGAAATACTGTTTACATCTAATCATGTCAAAATAGTTAAATTTATCGACAGATAAGAAACTTTGCTTTGTTGAAATGAAACGAGCAATTATTACAATCATATAAAGTCGCTTTCTGAATAGATACAACTACAAACTAGAAATTATTCTTACGATTTTTAACTAAAATAAAACATTCTTTAAATTTGACTAATTAAAAATTAATATTTAAATGAAAATAGGCTCCAACTCTTTTTACACGAACTTGGTATAACTAAGCTCGTAAAATGAAATGTTTTTTTTTTAATTTCTACGAAGTATTCAAATTTGTCTAACTGCTGGTCAGTGACTATGAAAGGTAACGAAAAAACAGGTAATATAATTTTATTGCAACTAATAATTAGGAATTTTGTAGTAAAAGGCAATGAATAAATTTTTAAACCAAGTTCGTCAATTAAATTAGAGTAGCTATTTGCGCATAGAAATGAAATAGGTTAGGAGTAAAAAGGAAGAACTTCCAAAATGGATCAAGCAAAGAAATGAAAAGTGGAAAAAACGAAAGCAATTTTTTATCCATTTCATCCCAAGAAATCGTGCTATTTTTTGATATACAGTGTTCTTGTAGACTAAAATTTTAATATCAGTTGTTTCGGAAAATAACCCCCTCAATATGTTACCTGTCTACAAAGTTTTCTTAAACTTTTAATCTACAATGTACGAAAAGTGTTGTGATCAATAACAACAAACATGTTGACCAGCTTTAACAGAAAAGTTATTATGTTATTATGCCAACTATAATCCTTTTTTAATTTTTTCATTTCATTTAGTTTCTTCAACTAACTGTATAAAGCCTATCAAGCGAGTGTTATTGTTTCCATTTTGATTACTAATGTGTTTTTTGCAATTATATTTAAATTGATAGCAACGTACGCTTATATTATTATAACTGGCCAGTCTCATTTGTGCTAATTGCGATGCAGGCGTTAAATTGGTTGAGCTGCCAAACGGTGACATCATCGACGAAACAGCACGCTTCAATTTCGATGGCGTCTTGTTGAAGGAGAAGGCGCGCCCGACGCGAATCTTTGTGCGCGTCGCAAATTTGATCGCCTTCGATAATGTACCATTACTAACATCGCTAGTATTTATATCAAGCTCTCCTGGCTCTACATACACTAAAAAGTTATCCTACAAATAAACATTCGATTAGTAAAAGTGGATATGTTGAATGTATGTTGTTGTTTGTTTACAGCATCAGCGGTGCAAGCATTCGTAGCCATCTGCCTACAAAGCGTCTTCAAAAATGCAACTTTATCGCCATCCTCATCCGGCAATGTAAATGTAAATAAGCGCTCCTTGAGTTCATCGTTATATCTACATACTAAACCAAATACTTTCTGGCATTCGTCGGTCTCTTTAATATCAATCACACGTTTAATTACGCTCAAACTCATCAACTTAATGTGCTTGTACGGTTTACTCGTGTTTTTATGCAAACCGTTCACTGGGTTTGGCGATTTGATCGTATTAAATGCCTTTGAACGCTTTTTACAAATTTCGAGTTGATCCGAGAAGAGGAAGAGCACCAATGGATTGCCTTTGCCGGATAAACCCTCTGCCGATAATTGTATCACCTCTAATTTAGCCACAAAACTTCGATGAGAAGACACTAAATCAGGCTGTAAAAGAAGTGTAAAAGTTAATTCAATCATTCAAATGAAGTTGTTAATTACAAAACTTACTGGACAATTATCAATTTCATTAAATATATCAAACATAACACGTTGCCCCTCGGTTTTCCTCTTATCTTCATTAATATGTGTCATCACTTCCCGAATGGAAGCTAGCGCCTGATCTAACGCACTATGATCCGTATTCGTTTTTGGAGTATTTTTTAAAATATCTACATTAAACAATTAGTTACATTTATGTGACATGATATGATTTGAGATACGCACCGTTTAGTAATAAACTTATACTCGGCAGGCGTTGTACGGGGCGAATGAGTAGATCTTGCAGGCCCTGTCTACCGCATTCCGGCCGCGTCTGGCACGCTTTGAGAAATGCATGGAATCGCGGTTTGTTCTCATCGCACTGTCTCAGCATCTCCTTCATCTCCTCGAAGAAATTAACGAACGGCGGGTACGCCTTGAGCAAATCGGTGGCGTACTTCAATATGATATTTCCTATACTTTTATCTTCCGACCAATGCGCTGAGGTCCATCTCAGTTCATCCAACATTCTTAAATGCGTTTCA
This sequence comes from Adinopsis sp. GC000173, assembly GCA_030264715.1. NCBI lineage: Eukaryota > Metazoa > Arthropoda > Insecta > Coleoptera > Staphylinidae > Adinopsis > Adinopsis sp. GC000173. The sequence goes on from JARJDW010003750.1 coordinate 7,185, forward strand.
TAAATGGGAGGAACATTTCCAAAAATAATTTTCAGTTCTGTATTGTTTAAGAGGGCTTCTTCTTCTGGCATATCTTCTAAATGTTTCTTAAACATCTAAAAAGTACCCAAATTAATTAATCTTGTATTAAAAACGTAAAGAAAAATTGCTTACTGTCATGATTGTGTGTAAAATATTCACATAATTGGATTCAGTTTGCACCAATTCAAGAAAAACTTGTTGCCTTGCCGTAAGGCCTTTGCGAGGTGTATCTGGAACGGCATTACTCTCCGGTCCCTCCAACAGCGCCTTGTCCGGACTGGTCGTGCAGTCCAAAAAGGAACCGGACACCGACAGCAACCCGGCATCGCTAATCGACGAACGACGCTTGTGATGGACGCCGGGTGATTGCTGGTGCGCCAACGACGATAACGTCTCATGCAGACGTTTCCGTTTTCTTCGACTGGCACTACTCGGCGTCGCCACATGTGAGTCGCGACGTGATATTGGCGATAGTACTTTTTCGATGTTCTAATAACAAATTTTAGTAAGTATACATATGTTAAAGTTACATTTAATTAAATTACCTCTTCGATAAGATAATCTTTCTCATCGAGACAGATTTCTTTCTGCACCGACGTCCAAAACCATTCCGCTTTAACACGGTGCGCGCGATGTGGGCCGTCCGGACGTTCAGTGACGGAAGTTTCATCAACCACCTAACAAAATATATGAATTATATCATCCCATTTTCGACAAGGAATGAAAAGCGTATGAATGATAAACTAGTAACTAATGAATTTAGTTTTCTTTTTTTGTGATGATGCAAAATGATCTAATAATATAATTTTTTATAAATGAAATAATGGAAGTTAGTACCGCTGCATGATTTAGCTTGGTCCCAGCTTGCTCCATCATTCCATTGCTACGAAGCAGTGTCTCACTATTACAGGGAGTCAGTTCGGAAAAATCGGGGAAGCAACTATTATTCATACTACCATCGCATTCCGAAAAGCTCAATTTCGTACTATTCAAATCCGATTTGCGTATCGTGCTAGTACGCACAAACTTCGAACTGCTAAATGTACGTAAAAAGAGATTCTTGCGTGACTTTTTAATTTTCGCGTTCGACGGCGTCCGTTGTAAGTTATGGCAATCGTTTAGATTCTCGACCGTTGCGATATCGAACGCGCTCGAACTCGACAACGCGGTGTCGTTCAAACTCTGATTGTTGAGCGATGGACCGATGGTACGACGTCGATTCGATATGTAATCGAACGGCGTCTTGAAAAAGTTTGAAATCTTTTGTTTCGCATTCTCGCTATAATAGCTGAGGTCGCATTTACGCTTAGACTCGGACTTGTCGGGCGAATGTTGCGACAGTTTGCGTTTACGGCTGCTCGAATTTGTCTTATCTAAATCTAAATTTTGCATATTGATTGTCGTATTGCACACTGTATCTTCGACGATCTCGTTATTTATATAACTATTCGATTTCTCATGCAACGTGCTCAAATTTTGCGCTTTATCATTAAACAGTTCGGAAGCGAGCGATGTGGTAGACTTTTTGGTACTGTTTAGGGATGATGTGGATGCAATGTTTGTTAATTGTGGTGATAGCAAGTCACTGTTAGGTTCCAGCGTGTATTTCTGGGCGTTGTCCTGCACCTGAAATTAACCAGCCAACACCGTGCAAACCAAAAAGTAATAAACAAAAAACAATTGAGAAGAGAAATTCATTTTTGTTTTGCATTAATAATAGTATATAATAATGCAATAATATCTGTTTTTATACTTTTATATAAGATCTAATTCTGGTTTTGACAAATGGATTTCATTTACTGATTTTCCTGGAAGTGTATAGTCATTTTATTAGCAACGACAGTAGAATATGTATTATTATTAGGCGGTACAGAGGCGACCACATCGGATCACAAACACTCAAATGATACAATAAATTTACAAGTATAACTTTATGCCTAGATATCAGTTTGAAGCGTTAATTACTGTATTATTTTAGTAATTTAGCATAAAAATTTGGAAGCCGCTTGAAGAGACATGAAAGTTTCAAGACAGTCCACTACATGTATCAGTTTTCAATTTTTAAACAAAATCAATAAAAACCTTCGAAAACAGTTTGAAAAATAGAAACAACCGAATTTCCCTCCTGTTTTGTCCTCCTAATTTGTATCACTTGATTTATAGCGGGTAAAACACTCTTGGCATTGTCTTTCTCAAATTTTGTTCCAAAGCCAAAAAGTTCGTTGAAGTAAAAACCTAAAATATAGTTTTGTTTTGTTTACTATTTGAAAATTATATGCGATAGTTGTATTATGGATTAAGACAACTTTCCATATCTCTCTACAACGTGAATTTTTCTTCTTTTACTTTTAAGTCATCAACAGACTGAGGTTGATAATAAACAATCGTTATCTTTATATATATACTCATCAAAAAACCTTTAGCAATTTTGAGGGGATGAGAGTTCACAGTGTCTACATTCAGGACCTAATTTAGACATTCGCGGGCCCAAGGCAGAATTGTATTTATGGGCCCCCTTCCAAATTTTGATTCTGATTTTTTAACTGTATTAATATTAGATAAACCAATATTTGGAGGCCGTTACAAGCCCCAATTTGTCCCGGGCCCCGAGCAGGTGTCTTGCCTGCCTTGCCTGCCTTGCAGTAAATTAGGCCCTGCGCATAAATTCAAAGAGAGCAAAATGATGCGGAATTTAATGCTTTTTAAGTTTGCTAATAACCATAAACGCTGTATCTCTTCAAGCAAGTGAGTTACAAAGCAAAATGTAAGAAATTTCATGAAAAAGGGCCCCTTTCCAAATTTTGATTCTGATTTTTTAACTGTATTAATATTAAATAAAGCAATATTTGGAGGCGGTTACGGGCCTCAATTTGTCCCGGGCCCCGAGCAGGTGCCTTGCCCTAAATTAGGCCCTGTCTACATTGCATCTGCTTTAACATATTCAGTTTTCGAAAATGTGATTTTATATTTGTTCAAAAACTATAAACTAGGACTAAATAAGCTTAATCTTATGAAAGTGAAACTCATCGGTAATCAAATAAACAGCTGCAAGATTAATCATTGTACAAGAAATCTTATACGTCTTTATATTCTTAGCGTTGTAGAAGTTTCGACGCTGACCATTGCCGAATGTATCCACTTACTATTCCCGCATTTTTTAGCGATGACTCACACTACCATTGAGCTTTACCGTGAGCGACTGCATCAATGCATTAGCAAAACAGGTTATCATTCATCGAATATAATTTTCAAAATAAAATTGAAACAATAATCATATTTTACATTCTATTCTCATTCAACGAAAATCCTTTGAAATGTGGAAAATATTTATACCTCCCCATCCTACCAGTAAACCAGTGTTTATTTATACTTGATATTTTAATTTTGATTGTAAAAGTATAAAAATAGATTGTACTAAAAAAATCTAAAAGACAATACAAGACGCACACTACAAGAGAGATAGATTAGCGCAATGAGAAATGATTTTACTTACAATATGCGTGCATGTTGGATCATCGCTGCTCGTACTAGTTCCGCCATTCGCCTCCAAAATCTCAATCATATGCTTTTCCTCCTCCTCGGGGAAACCGACAAAGCTTACTTTGGCACCATGGAACGGTTTCAACTTATGATCAGCCTAAAAACGTTGATAATAAATTAGAAAACGCTCAAAATATGTGGAGTTGTTCAAAAAGTCATTGCATTTTTTTCAATAAATGACGTTGTCTACGTTTATGTTAACTCTAACGAGATTTAAATATCAATTATTTAGTCTCATGTTATTGACACTTAGTATAAAAATAAAATAAAAATGACGCGATTGAATTTTTGCTAGAACTTGTGGTTATTACAAGTTTTTTAAAGAATACATGTTTGGTTTATAATTGCAAAAAGGAGAATAATAAAGTAACAAAGTACGATACAGTATAGGATCAACAATGTCAGGAACAAACCCGGTTCGCTCATTTCCAAGATTGTAATTTCAAAAAAAGTCATTCGCGTAAGGCGCATATTATTATGTCGATGTCGAATGATGGTTAGTCGCCGATATAAATATATGTGCCTTGTTTAAGATTTTCCATTGAAGGGTTACAACATCCGGTTGTAGCGTGTTTCACTTGAGTTCCTGTTCCTTGCGCAGTCATCGTAACACATTTGAATTATTTTAACAGATTCCACTACCACCGACTGATATTTGATTTTTTCATATGGTTTTCTCTAACCGACCAATGACTCAGATTTGGTGACACCTGGTCTCAGATTCTAAATGGTTGTTTGAATTAGTTTATACAGTAATAGCGAGAGTGTTAAGTTCACTATCTTCACCATCTGCAATACAGCAAAAAGAAAAACCAATGCTACAAACGCCCGCATGGTATAGATAGACATAAGAAATATAACAGCTCCTTTCGTCTGAAACGGATCATTTGGCATAACTATTACTCTTTAAAACGGCTTATTAACCCAAATGATACTTCTGTGGTAAGCGTGTGATATATGGACGTCGTATTATCATTTTCATTTCATTTCATTTATTTCACTACTCACAAAACTCTTTTAATAATAAAATGTTTATTTCTTGAAACGATCCTGAATGTATTGTATATCGCAGAAAAAGAAAGACGGAAAGATTTATAGTTGTCCGAAAAATGATGTCATCGCATTTATCATTAATTAATCTTAATTAGTTATATTAAATAAACGCACGTGAAATGAAACGACTTTTTGAACAACCCTATAACATTATATAAATAAAGAAAAAGAGAAATGTTTTGCAATGATATCTAAAGCATCCGTTAACATACACATTATTATCCTGATTAATTCTTTGTTGTACTAATGTAGCACATGCAGCAGTAGTGTGCCAATTTACAATTGTTTAAGTTTCGTTTTCCTGTCCGTTTAGCTTCACTTCACCACATACATCTCAAATTATTATTTCGTTCATACTTGGGAGATAAAAATAAATGCATGTTGCTACATATTTTAAGAAATGTGCGAAAAAGCGTTTGCACTGCATATTACCATTTTCAAAGGCAACAAAATAAGAAATGAATATACCTTTGTCGTAAAATATGCTTTATTACCGCTGTAAACTATCATCGCTTATTTATAACCAGAAATTTACGTAACAGATATATATTAAATGTTTTATCGAATCGTGCAGCAAATCAATTAACAAAATAGAAAAATTATGGACATTTATTTGCTGCAATTGTGGCGGCATTATTTTACATTAAATTAAAGATGTTTGTCATAGAATTTTGTTTCAGAGAAAAAACGCAATAAATATTGTTTACTTCTAATAAAATCGTAGCGTTTTGTTTTCGATATGTTCAATTCGTTTATCCTAGCAAAATTACATAATCGTTACAAATGTGTGTAGTAAACTTACATTGTAATTCCTTAATTCAGCGCCAGAAAATTAGTGTTAGAAAAGTTTTATTAGTTTATTTTTGTAATGCAGCTAGTGGTCGATACTCACCATAAACTTATCGTTGGTGGCACTAAATTCCTTATTATCCTTATGACTCCACGCATCTAGCACCCATTCGCGATTCATTAGAGGAACTCTAAACGTAGCTGCATATTGATATTTCTCACCGCTGGTTGTATTCGCAATTAGATGCGTCACTTTAACCGATATGTCTTTTCGTATCGAACCTCCCATCTGATGGATTAATGGCACCAGTTTCGTCTAAAAGAATCATAATGAATTAATTCGTTTATTGGTTGTGATCGGCATAGATATCATTACTAATTCATCCTTCGTTCGTATTCCCGTAAAGCATACCACAACACCTGCCATTGATAAATTATACAATGGTCGTGTGTTGCTCGGAAGGTTCTCGTTCCTTGTAGCAAGCTGTTGGATTGCAGGTGGTCCGAGTAAAGGATGCCGCGACTTATAGAGTCCATCGAAGATTTCGCCCGAGAACGTTTCCAGCACGAATATCGTCGTGCACGATTTATCTTTGGCATATTCCTCTCCCGTTTCGGATGTGCAGATCGGTACGCCGAATGATTGTGCGGCATTACACACCGCCGGATCGTTTCGACAATTTCCAACCAGGCAGATTCGCTTATCTAATGGTAGCGAACCAGCTAGAAAAATCAAATAGAATAGATGAGCATTGATTGTTTGTTTGGGCAATTAACCTTGAATATAATCAAACATAACCTCCAAATTAAGCATAATTATGGTATAAAATAGGAACGCATCAGCTTACATTCATTTTTTATCGAATCTTCGCCGGTCGAATCGCTTCCAATTGATGCCTGCTGTATTATTTGACTCCTTTTTTCGTCCATTTTGGTCGAGTTTACTCTTAGTTACATCAACATATATAAAATAGAGACAGTTGCCAGTTATAGATCAATGTTCGCACAACACAAATTGTACACTTGATAAAATCACAATTCGTAAAAACACTATCCTTAATAGTCGATAATAATTTAAACACATTTTTCACGGGCTGTGTATTTTTCGCGTTGTGTTGCTTTTATCGCTTCGAAATGCACAACCAACTTCAAAGTTAAATATAGCGTTTTGATTGGTCGACAATTTAACCGACAGGTATAAAATTCAAAAATACACTTTACGTAGACAACTTCATGCCGTAAACATTGGCGTCCAAGCGCTCGGTCGCTTTGTTTCACTAATGGCGTGTATGGTGCGCTTGCCTTCCGAAAATCGCCGCCCGTTGCAAAATATTCCAGGAATTTGAGAATGCAAACAAAAGGATTATTAGAATATCGCTTACAAGAAGATTCGAGTTATATTTAAAACATATTATTTTAGTGAGTATGGATGCATTTCATCATGTAACGTTATGCGCGTTTCGATTTCAGCTTGACACTAAAATGGCAGCCATTTGCTTGACGCTTCGCTCGTCGAATGCAGTGAAGTTTACTGAAAATTCCAAATATTCCACACGTAAACAAAATGCTTTATGAATGAGATGCGTATACTTTGAGTGGGAGACGAGGATGACGTACTTTTTGTGTGTTTTTGTCGTCGTCGTCGGGGTCGAAATGAATCACTCGGTGAAAAAACCGTTGAAGTAATATTTAAATTAGGGAGCGAGGAAATGTTATTTTAAATTATAAACAGCCGATTTGTTTTGGTTTTTTTTTCATTATTTTTATTTTATCACAAGCGTTTTTAACAATTGTTTTTTTCATCTTGTTGTAAACAGCTATGAAAATATCTTCTACGAAAAATTATTTTCTTACAATTTTGGTGTTCGGTAGCTAAGAAAAGACGCGCCAATTATTCAAGATAGTATTTGCAAGCCGTAGAAATTGCATATTATTGGGGCGCTGCATTATAACACATTTATTACGATTTGGTATAAAAAAGAATTATTAATTATAGTAATAACACAATTTACGAACACTGATAAATATTCAATAAATAATCAATTCAATAATCAAATTTAGAGACGGATTAAAATCAGGTAACAAATATACAAACAAACTATTAATAAAAACTAATAAAATCGCCCAATTACTAATAATAATTAATAATGATTTTTTGAGGCTTACATTCATTTTGGCCAGTAAGTAGCTTTAAAATTCCTTCACCGCTTTCCGTTTTTCCAATACTATATAAACGTGCTTTTATTTTCCAGTTATTAGTGAAGTTATTAGGTAATTTTGATTCATCAACAATATTGAAACACGAATTATTTACAATATAAATTAAAATCTGTTGTGACTAGCTCACTATAATTAATTAAATATAAATAAATTTTGTTAAAAATTTTAACAACAATACAAAATATACATAATTTTTCTTTTGTTTGTAATAATAGTAATCATAATATAAATTAGAGGAGGAAATGATCGTAGTAGTAGTGAATAGGAATAAATTTTCATCTTCGTCATATCATTCATACGGTACGATATAAAAATTGATCACATTGCTGTAAAAGTATAATAGTATAGTAGTAGTTTACTACAACAAAATGCTTTATTAGTTTTAATATTATTTATGTCATCAGTCTTTTACGACAATCTTTTCGCTTTGTTTTGTATTTTATTTCTAAATGCTCTTTGACACATATTTCGAATTGACAATTCTTTGCGCAAAATCTCTACTAAACAAATTATAAATAAAATATTGGGGGGGTATTCCTATCCAAAACTGAATAAAATATGTATGTATACGTGTATACGTGTGTATAAACTGTGTGTAAATAAAAATTGATAATAAATTTGCTTGTTATGTTTTTGTTTTGGCGCATTCTGCTAGGTATGTTATATACATCTACCTAATTTTATTATATTAAAAATTAATCAAATAAATTATTTATCATCCTCATCACTATATTCATCGTGGTTGTTGTAATGGTTCGAAGTCTGTGCATTATTAGGTACAACATCAAAACGACGTGATTTGCGCGGCGGCGATAAACCTTCATCCGACAACACATCACAATCACCATTCACCGAATTGTTGCTCGAGGATGGACTGCCGTCGCGCGTCGGCGAATTCGGCGGACTCAACGCGTTCAAAATTTTCCCCTTCGACTCGTTCCACATGCTCGTCAGCCGTTCCTTGCCAAACAGCAGCAGAAAGTTTTCGATAAACTCGCGCGATTTATCCTCCCACTTTGAAATCAAATCGCCGCGCCGCTCAAACACCTTCTTACTCTTGTCCCGCAAATCGTGTATCTTATTCTGCAGCCGAATCTTCTTCTCGCTCAGATACGAGATGTTTAGATCCTTAGCCGAGTAGCCGCGCGCGAGATTTCGGCGTACGTACATGTCGTAGTCGCGTACGATGCGTGCGACAATGTCGGAGGTGGATACGCCTTCGGTGCGCTGTGTGGCGACGAACATGCCCTTCGCCTTCCACTGTGCGTACACGTCGTTACAATCGTCCGTCCCGTACGGCAGATCGTCGTGTGCGATAAAGTCGATCTTATGCTTGGCGATGTATGCTTCGTCCACCTCCCACGGTGCGTCCCTCACAATTTCGTCCACGTAGCGACAGTGTCGCAACGCTTCATATCGTTCCGTTTCCGTCATCACTGTTCTGCCCTTTTTGCTGTGCGTTAATGCATCGTTGCACACTAAAAAAGATAAACTACATTAGATTTTATTTAAATCGTTCTTACTTCATTCATTTTCTATTGATTTTGGTTTAGATTTTAGATACAGAATTATAAAAAATTACGCAATTATTATCTGATTTGAATACAATATTGTACATTCATTTCTCTAGGTATAAGGAATTAAATCACAAAATTTTGATAAATAATTAAGAAAGTGTACTGAACTCTAACATTTTACTAATATTTTCGATCAAGTTCCTGATTTTCAAGTAAAAGCAAGATTAAATTTCATTACATAAGTTAGGTTAGATTAGGTTAAGTTAGTTTAGGATCTGAAGACAATCCCAGTGCATTAATTTTATCATTCAGACAATCTCTCTATATATGAGCTATGTTTTTATTACGCATTTTAAAAAATTTTTGTATTTTATATACGATGTGGGTAAACTTTTTGTTAGTGAATACTACTTCTTTTCTGTGCGAAATTGTGACAAAAACATTACGAAATCACAAAATTTTGATAAACTATTGTAAAAACTCAATAAAAAATGTTGAAAAAATATTAAAACAGATAGTGGTCTTAATATTTTGAACAAAAATGGGAAAAAATGTCTTAAAACCTTCATACATTTTTGTCGTAAAAGTTTGTAATACATCGTCATTTACCGGGACTAGACTATAATATATTCTGTGATGATACTTTGAGCTTGCTACCACCATTATGCTTTGTAATTACATGTTAAATAAGCGAATTTATGATATACAGTCACGCAACAAACAATACAAAGTGTTGTTTCAACAATAACTGCCAAAATGCCAGTCATATCATTCATTCACTCATTATAGAAAGCATCGATTCATTCTCGCGCGCTATGTTGGCGTATGTTGCGTAATTTGTCAAAATATTTATAAAAATTTCTTTGTGTATCATAATAGTCGTCAAGCCCTTTTCATCATCGGCCGAGTGTGTGATGTAAACGTCGTTAAATCATTCAATGTTTCGTTTGCATCGAATACACACACAAAGCTAGGTAGTTTGTTTATTTTGGCGGTCGAATTTAAAGTAAGCTAAATATACCTATATATACAAATGATTAGTAATGCGTAAATAAATGTATAGACTGGGGGAGTTAAATGAAATGGAGGAAGTTGAAGCTTTCCATGTTTAAAAATGGAAACGCATAAAGTGGGAATTCACCAATTTTAAAAGCTTGGTTTAGGCTTTTTGTGACTTTAGATAAATTTTAAATGAATTTCTTCATGTTTGTCAATGATAGTTTGATGTAAAAGGAAGTCTTTTTAAACAAGAATAGGAATTTCGAATGATATTAATTCGTGTATCGCTTTGGTCTTCTATTAAATTTCTGTCCTCCAAAATATACTAACAAGGGGAAGGCCCATGATTGTACAGATTGTAATAAGATATCAACAGTATCATTTAAAACAGGGGTCATTGTTTTTAAAATATATAAAAACATAGTATAAAATAAAAATAGCGAAGATTTGATAATTCAAAGTTAAAAATTGAAAAATTGCGAAAAATCCTTTATCACTGAAATAAGAGATGAAATGAAAAAACCGTTGGTAGATTCACAAATTCATTGGTCTACGAACGTCGTCAGAACAAACTTAATTTACAAATATTCGTCTAGTTATGCATATTTAGTTCACCTATTTTATAAGAAAAATAATCTGATTATAGTAAAATATATATAAATTCTATTACTATAATTGGATAACATGAATAGTTAAATTAAATATGTGTAGTTAGACCCATATTTGTAAGTTAATAAAATGATCGGAAAGCTTATTTTATACAAGTCATCCTGCGTTTTACGTAATACAAAATATTATCATAACCACTCATTTTTTATATTTTCTATCAAGCCTACATCAAGAATTCGAAACACAGTTATCCCTTTTTCAAGAAAAAATTGAAATCATTCGAACAAAGATGGAATACGCAACGTGAAGGATGATTTTTGTAGAATTCGCTTTCAGAATGTACTTGCCATTGACATATTGAAAATAGATGTTTGAATTAGCCAAAAGTTATCATTTCAACTTGCATGTGCTAAATATTTTAACTAATAAGGACTGCCTTAACTATGAAACAATTTTTTCGGCGAACGAGACTACAAATATTATTTACTATATAAAAATAAAACATTTATCTACCTCCAACAATAAGATAGACATTCGGAAAGAGACTTTTCGCTTGCATCAGTTGGCGAGCGTGGCCCTGATGAAACAGATCGTAAATGCCATCTGCATAGACGCGCACCGGCCGTGGTGCCGTCCCTGACGTTGCCATCTCATACGTAATCTTGAGACAGTAGTCGCACTCTTCACGTACACGTATCGCGTCTGGTTCGTCGTGGAATGGCGCCTCCTTGCATATCGACTAAAACAGGAAGAAAAGCACAACAAATTAGATCAAAATTGCATTGCGAATGCACACTGAGTGTAAATACGCGCTTGTAATTGCGATGAGATCGCTTTAGCGTGCCGCGAGTGGTGCGCTTCATTGTCGCGTCTGTACTAACGCGGCGCGCACAATCTATAGAATGTCGTCTTGTGTGTTAAAATTAACAGATCACACCATATCAGCTGTATTAAGAAACATTGGCACAGATTAATAATCGTAATAATAGTAATTTATTTATAAAAATATATATTATTATATTATATAATTAATGTAAACGTCTAATTTTAGGTAGTGGCTGCTCAATATCCGAATCGAACTCGTCTTCGTCGTCGCTGCTCGTCGCATACGGCGTGCTCGGTGGCGTAATCGCTTTCAGCAAACGCGCCTTCGATCCTTTCAGTATTTTGCTCAACCGTTTCTGATTGCGGCCGAACATCGACAGAAAGTTATCGATAAAATCCTTGCTTTTCTCCTCCCATTTGTGTAGTAAATCATCCTTACGCTCGGCGATACTGCCAAACAGACCCTTTCCCTTGCCCTTTAATCGTTCCATCTTGTTCTGCAGCTTAAACTTCTTCTCGCGCAGGTACGACAAGTTCAGCTCCTTCGCCGAGTATCCGCGCGCGAGATTACGACGCGCATACACGTCGTAGTCGCGCACAATGCGTGCGACAATGTCCGAGGTGGAGACACCTTCAGTGCGCTGCGTCGCCAGAAACATGCCTTTGGCTTTGAGCGGCGCGTAAATGTCTTCGCAATCACCGGACGGATACGGTTCATCGTCGTGCGCGACAAAGTCAATCTTGTGTGCGACGAGAAAATCCTCGGTTACCTCCCAGGGCGCGTCGCGGCACACCTCGTCCACGTAGCGACAATGTTGGAGTGCATTGTAGCGTTCCTCTTCATCGAGGACAGTGCGACCCTTCAGTTTATGCAATATGGCATCGCTACAAACTGAAAATTAACTAGTTTAGAAAAGAAGAATCATTGCAATGACACCACCAAGCAATAAAAAAAGCAATTTAACATTTTGGGCTGCATTAAAGCATAATTTGTTTGTGCAATTATTTCACGTTATTTAGCAAACTTAAATTTTGATTAAATTTGTATTGTAATACACTAATAATAATTTAAAATAATGGTTTACCACGAGAAAGACACAAAATTCCTTAATTTTAGTAGTATTTTAAAGAAAAACTGGACAAAAATCAGTTGTAAATCGCAAAAAATCGTTACAAAAATGCAAAAAAATAACATTTTTTTTAAATGTCCATTTTCGTGAATTTTCTCAAGTTTTAAGTGTTTTTATTTATGAAAATTAACTGATTTAAAAAAGAATTATTGCAATAACAGAATCAAGCGATAAAAAAGCAAATTTAACATTTTGGGCTGCTGTATTAAAGCATAATTTGTTTGTGCAATTATTTCTCGTTAATTAGCAAACTTAAATTTTGATTAATATCCTGTTGCAGTGCACTAAAATGTGACTTTGAATAGTTTGTCAATATCAATAAAAATGAACCATAGTCAACACTTTGAACTACGAATGATAATTTTGTATTAGTGACGCTTGTCTTTTTATTTATATTGAATGCGATTCGACAACGTTTTTTATTTTTTTAATAGCTCGTGTATATAATAATGTGAAACGTAATTAACTTTTTCGTTGTCTGTCAATAACGTAATAATTTCGCCGATTTTGGCATAAAACTATACAACGCAGCAGTAGTGGTGTTGTTGTGTAATTTCAATAAATTGCAATTATCATTGTCATCATCATCGATTTAAGGCGACGACGCAATGTCTATGTTAGTTTACGCTTGACAACACACACTATTGCTGCTGCTATTATAAATCTTATTTTTCCAGCAACAACATTAGACGACAATGGCTTACATTGTGCGTTGTTAACGTTGGTTCAAATCTCTTTTGTAATATTGCGCTCCTACGACAGCGTGGAAAATTTTACGATAAGCTAGCCGCGCGGCTGATAAATGTAGTGCAGCATGTACATTTGGTTGCATACGGTTTAGAAAGTAGATTAATTAAAATAGATTGTGTGAAACGTTTCAAGCGGATGAGCAACAATTTAACAAGATAACAAGCGAACGTGAATCTAAATGCTAAGCGTTTTATTTTACTACAATATCGCTTAATTTTTACTAAAACAAACAATGTAGTATATGATTTTCTTTTAATTATTTGATTTTTATTTAAACAAATGCAAGGTTACTTTTAATTTTTTTAGCAATTGCGTATTGTTAAGGTATCTTGAGCAAAAAATACAGTGTTTGTTAAGTAAATAGTTCCGAAAACAATAAAATTGCGAGGTAAAATGAAGACTTAAATTCAGTCCCAGCCCAAAATTTAGCTAAAAAGAGCACAAATTTGAGAAATATGATGAAAAAAGCACAAAACTTATTCGGAAAATCCAAAAAATCGTGATACAGGATGATGCAGGAGAGATGGTTTCTATTTTGTTGCAGTAAACACAACGCAATTAAATCTGGCAATAACAACAATTGTGTATGAAATTTACCTCCAACGATCAAATAGACATTTGGAAATGCGTTTTTCGCCTGCAAGAGGACGCGAGCGTGGCCCTGGTGGAACAAGTCGAACGCACCATCCGCATAGACGCGAATCGGCCGCGGCGCCAAACCATTCTTTGCCATCTCGTGCGTTATCTTAACTTTATAATCGCACGCGACGAGCGCTTTAAGCGCGCGCGGATCGTCGCTGAATGGGGCAGCATCCGTATGCGACTAAAAAATATTAAAAATTCATTAAACTTGAGTAAACAAACCAACAGTAAAACAGCAATAATGTAAAAATACAGCAAAAATATACACCAAGTGACATTCATTCACACAAAACGTGGCCAATTTATTGTATTTACAACGAAGATAAAATGTTGGATTTTAAAAACTTATTAATTATGTTTGTAGCAGATTTAGTGAAAAACAAACATAAATCAATTGAAAAAATGAGAAAAGCGTTGAAAAAGTTTACTCGTTATAGCTTGGATATTCTCAACGAACAAATTTTATAACGAGTTAACTTATTTTCAATCCATTCTCGCAAAGTTTCTACACTAAAGATCGTCAAATTACTTTTGTCTAGTAAAAAAAGTATTAAGAATTTCTGTATTAGTGAAAAATTTTGAAGTTACCATTTTTTACTTTATAATTAGATATGAAATTACAATATTACATGAAAATTTAATGCGTAAATATAAAAAATCCATCTAATAAACAGATGGGGGTAAAAAGTAGGGTGGTTTTGTCTGCAGTAAAACATACATAACTCACCATAGAGTAATAAACTGGAAAATTACCCCTTTTTGCCACATTTCGTGCGAACGAGTGTACAACACTACCATAAGCAAAATAATATGTAAAAGATATACATCAACAACAAGGAAAAAAAATCTATAACATCTACTTTAATTAAAAATATGTACAATAATAATAATAATAATAATAAACACCAACAGAAGATTTAGTGATTATTAATCAATTGATTAATCGAATAGTAAAAAGCAAAGCGTAAATAAGTAAATAATGTGCAGTTTTAAATTATTTAAAAAAAAAATAGAGAAGGAGGAAAAAATTAGATACTCTACCTTTTTTATATATGTATATAAAATAAATAATAATATTTTAAATCACAATCACTTCTGTTCATTAAAAATAAAGGAAAATAGGCGCAATTACCATCAGTGTCATTTGTATTTGTGTAATAAATCAAATGTTAATTAAGTAAATTACGTAAAAAAGTAGCTCGTAATTTCTCAATTCATTTCTGTTTTGTTTGTGAAATTTATGAGTATTTTTGTAGTGTCTGTGTGTTTGTTTCATTTCCGACATGATTTATAAGAGATGTGACGGGGAAATGGCGGTAATAATCGAGATAGTAACGAAAATATTACTATTAATAATAATAAATGGTAAAAAATAAAAATAACCATCAACATTTTCTTCAATCATTTATTTGGGTAAATAAGATAATGATAAAAGTTGTTAAAAGTTCTTAAAACGCATTAAAAGTTGTTAATTAAGTCAGTCATTGTTACGATTTAATAATTCATAAATTAAGTAAAGAGAAAATTTTATTACTTGCAAATATATTCAAATAATCATTTTGTTTGCGGAATTCATTTTACTTAGTAGCAATAAAATTGGAGCTTTTGCATTTATTAGATATTATTTTCGTATTTTTTGTTACGAAAAAGAAATGGAATTAATATTTCATATTAAACACTACCCACCCGCCACCATTCATCTACGTATTACGCATTCTCGAATGTCTGTCAGTGGCAGGCGCTTCAACATTTGCATGACAGAGGGTTCAAACTTAATATTAAAAACTTTCAAACCAACAATTTGTTTCTTCCAAGTCTCGAATCATAATATTGCATCAACCACGCAAGAAAAATGAAATTATAGTGGTGAAATTGTATAATATAAACACGATGGTGGCGACGACGATGACGTAATCAAGAGGCATATACAAGATAATTAAGATATAGAATAATTAAGGAAGTCGGTAAGCAGCCAGGCATACTAAATTTAGATAACATCAATTTCTAATTACATTAAGACGGCAATTTATATAAACAGGGTGGTATAATTGTTCAAATTAATGTTGGCGACTACTTGAGGTTATATCGGTTAAGAAAAGTACTTACTCGGATTAAAAATAAAATGAACATCGGATAATACATTTAGCAATTAAAAAACGATACTTCTTTTGATTGATTTACTAAATAAGTTTGTTAACGTAAAAAATAAATATTATTCTCAAATTGTGTCCACTTATACAGTGTATTTAAATTATTATTTTTGTTGATAAATAGATTTAATAATTTTTATTAAGTATTTATCACAAAAAAAGTTTTTAATAAGCTCACAAGAAAATATTAACAACAAAAACGCAGAATGAATTACAAAAATCTTACTTCACTTCATTTTCTTACCCCCAATGAAAACATTTAACATTTAAAACAGGACTAAATTAAATACCGCACAAGTATCAAAATAATGATTATTGTTATTGAAAGTCGCTAAAGTTTATTTAAAAAATGTAAACAAAACATCAATTGAATAATAATTATAAATGATAAACGTATTAATTAATGTCAAAAATAAAGCGATAAATTATATAAATAAAAACATGTTGAATCATTGCCTCATTAGCTTGCGTTAATTTAGCGTACTAGTAGTGGCGTTTAGAATAGAACATAATAATGAAATAGTAAAAAAAAGTAAAAATAAATGTTCGACTTTTTCAATTATATAGTAGGCAAATTGCAAATTACACAATCTAAACGCGTCTCTCTATATTTAATACACAGCCGACTAAAAATATATGAAAAAAAAAATTAATAGGGCATGAAACGGCGATGATAATAAACCGCAAAACTACGAGTATCCATTGCATTTATAATTTTTATGAGCTGAAAGAAAAAAATAGTTTATCATCAATGCAAAAAAACCAGCGCTAATATCTGATAATAATGCGCATATAGAGCATTTATAAATAAATAAAGTACCTATCTATTATATAAAGAACGATAATTAACAATGATATCGATTTATTGATAAATTACACGTTGCAAATGAAAATATTTCATTGGTCTATATCAATATCCTCACATATTATTTATTTATATTTTTATTGAGATATTATAAAATTAAAACCAATTTAAATTCAAAGGTGAATAAGTTTTTATCCGGTTTACGACCACTCATACTTCCCACGAAAGTTTTTTATGAATAGATTTCAAGTTTATGTGAAATTCCGGGACATTGTATTTATTGCAATATAAATCTATTTGACATAATAAAAAATCATGTTCTGAAGAATTTTTCTTATTAATTAGTAGAAATTGATAAAAAATTAAGAATGTTTTAAGCAGAGAATATCTTCAATAAAACTTTTTGCATCTATTTGCGAGTCAGTCGAATATCGATAGACAATGGCATCTATTTTTAAAAAATACATATCACTACTCCCCACTTTTGTCAACAAGACAACTTTAAATTTTTATATAAAAAAAACAAAACTTTATACAATTTATGCAAATCATGCTGTCTATCCTTAAGAATTATAGCGATTTTGAAATGAATTATGAATTTCGAAAAACGTATCCAACTATGCACCAAGTGCCCCTACAGTTAATAATAATAATAATAATAATAATAATAATAATGCCCAATCCACTTATTTATAAACAATATATTTAATCTCAAATTAACCTAAGTTTAAATCTTTAATTAGTCAATTTATTTATAAAAAGTCTGAGGAAAATTCTTTTATTTTTAAATTGAACCTGCATTCAATTCTTTTATACGTACCCGTAATGAATAATTACGAAATTGAATTGAAACACTAAAGTAAAATCAATGCCGAACCATACACTCATTTTAATAGTAATTAAAAAGAGATTGTTGGAGGAATTTATGAAGGCGAATATTTTAGCTTACAATTTACATTCATTATACCAATGTGTTTTTTTTTCAACCAAATTAGCATGCTATATCTAGATTTGACTAAAAATTCAACAATGAATAAAAAACGAGTCAACAAACTATGCTAATTAATGTTGTTTTTTTTTTCGCGTTGTATAGTGCAAATACTGCTTATAATCACGCTCACACATAGCGAAATGAATGAAAAAATTCGCACGATGGCTATAAAGTTTCTGTACCGTGCGAAATATAAGACGACGCACCTTACATTTACACACATTTATGTAAAAATCTCTCACATTTTTATTTATTGTTAGTGATATTTAGTACAAGTTTACGTATGAAACTCAGTTAATAAAAAAGAAACTTGCAAAGAATTTGGTGAATAAAAAATAGTGCGTTTATGATAGGAATTCTTCCTTTGGGATGTATTTTATTATAATATATATTTAAATAATAATTTAAACATGTCAACACGGCTCTGAATTGAGTAAGCTCTCCTTTTATTGATCTGTTTATTTTTTAACCCAGGTAATTTTACCTAATTTCTTCATCTCTTTCACCTCTTTCATCTTGTTAACAGTATATATTTACATTACTCTTCCCTTCCCTTTCCTATTTTTGGAAATTTGTTACTTATAAACCACAATTTGTTTATTTTCTTTAGCCCGGGTAATTACGACCGCCAAAATCATGTTGACAATATTTAAAATATTATTTAAATATAAATATCAAGAGTTTTATTCAACTTTATTATAAAAAATATATAATTTCTATAAGTGTATGTATTATTTAATACACTGAACTTGTTTTTAACTACACTTACAGATTGATTTATCATCTTGTAATCATTTCAAAATATCTTCTTCGTCCAGCTTAGAATCTAGGCCATTTTTATGCCGCGCTTCGTGCATTTAGTTTCACATTAACCGTAGAAAATTCCGTCGAAATAACATCGTAAACGAGGATAAAGATTCTAGCAAAATGAATCAACATTGCCTGAATCAACAAAAGTTTATCAGACAAAAATATTTACTAAGTTAAATAAATTTAATAATTTTTTTAACAAATTTGTAAATTTTTCGCAAATCAACCTTGAATTATTACTTAACTACAACATAGCAATTATTCAAAAAAAACAATTGTTTTAATTTCCTTTGATATTAAAGGAAATGTGTACCGACATAAAAATGATATTGTGCAATTAAAATGCATTGTCATTAAAGAAATACGTTTCTAATTACACCCAACAAGTAACGAGTACAGTACTACTGAATAATAATAATAATCGTGCAGGAAATTTCGTTAAAACAAAACATCCTCTAATTCTTAGATTCATTTAGCAATAAATATGGATATTATATAGAAATTTCTACGATTTTGCAATGCGACACATTAATGTACCATAATAATAATAACGCATTATTATTGAATTTATTTAATATCGATATAAATGTAACTGAAATACTTACGTCTATAAATAGATATTTCATAATGATTATTATTATTAAAAAACCAAACAAAAAATTGACGTAGTAATTATTATTTCGCCGGTAAACACATTATATCCCAATTACAGATTTGAAAAAAATTTGCACTTATTAAACACTCTTATAATACACACAAAACACACACGGCGCGATTTTGTTTATACAACACAAATCGGTAAGAGATTATAACTGACCAACCAACAGCGTAACAATGTTATGTGCATACACGTATGTACACGGTGTGTAAGTAAGTACACACAAGCGCATATATCGTACTACTACGTAATAACACTCACTTTAAATGCTGCTATAAATATTTAAGCGGGCAGGCGAAGCGAGAAATCGCTTATTATCGCATCTTATCTTTACACATCTAGCAACAACAACAAAAAAAAAACGTATGTACATAACTTGCGTTAATTTCTAAGTAAATAAAGCCTGCCCTAATTGTGCTAATAATTATTAATGGTTCGGTTATATTTCGTAATATGCTTTTAAAAATAAGATAAAATTTTTATAGAATTTATAGAGAAAACTCTATGCTTTTGTTGATGAATTGTTTATTAGAGAAATTACTAAGAGATATTTACAATAAGTTTACAGTTAATTACAACATCAATCAATTTGCTATTTTAATGAATTCTCATCATCAAATTCTTTACTTTTAAGTTGTAAAATAAAATAATCAAAATAGTTTTATAGTTAAAACAGTTACTTGTATTCAAATTTACAATTGCAAATATAAAAAGTAGAAGAATAACTCCAAAACTACAAAAAGAAATGTTCTACACCTTTTCCTTAGATGTGAGAAGGGTTTTTCAGAAGAAAAAAACATTGCAGTCAGGTCAAAAAATTTTTAAGAGTAGCCCTTTGTACATTTGAATTGTTATGTTAAAATAATATATTAAATTTAGAACTACGTGAATTCTATAGAAAAAATTCAAGTCTTGGTCTTTTGGTTGGTGGCTTGCAGAGATTTTTAAATATCTATAAGTATTTCTAAAAGAAATTGCAAATATAATCTCTTTCCTCTAACGACATCAGAATTATGAACATTAAATGGATAATACTTACAATTATTGCCATTGATCCATCCAAAAATGCATGCATCTATATTTTCATTCCTTTGTTTACGAAATTCGACCAAAAATAGATAAAAAATATTATTTGGGTGCAGAACAGTTCACTCTATCGAGTTTAATTCGATGCGCAAAGTAGCATTTTTCAGTCCTAATATAATAACTCATTATTTATTCATCTGAAAATTATCACATTACAATTTTTTGTATGCAAAATTCGTTTTAAGATTTGTGACGCATGACTAATCTTCTAAATCTGTATGGTGTTAAGCCAGGTAAATTAGAAAGAGTGGATTTACTTTAAATGGCAAGTATTTTGACCTCTAAGAAATTTGTTCATCTACGACAATAGACAGGTAATACCTACCCTAATAAGTAGTATTATTCTGTAATTGATACTTATGAAATAATTTCTTGACTTTACTTAAACTTTTGTATACCTACATATTTCTTTTTTTTCCCCTAAAAAATATCGCGCCGAAGATTTATCCTCCAAAAAGTAATCTTCTTTTATATCGCAATTTCTATTAAAAGGATGCTGTGTGTTATAAATCACCCCGTTTATCTCTCTCGATTTAGTTTAATTAGCACAAAGAGGAAAAAAACTGTTTGATGATGACGTAAGTTCGATCAATGATAAACATATAAGTAAATATAAGGCCGTTTTAATGACATTAGATTAAATTTTTTTCTAGAACATCAATTATTTGATGCCCAATTTGATCGTAAAAAATGTCATTGTTGCGCCATAAACACATTTTATTATCACTTTTAAAAATTATTCAAATGCATGTGGCGCAGTGAAAATTTCCATTTTGTAGATATATATTATTTTCATATGCAGTTTGTAATTACTAAACTGTATTTCTTTTTTGTTTAGTAATCGTAATTGTAGCAGGCTGTTTTGATTCAATTCGAGCTGCTAAAAGTTCAACGTTCCCCTCTATTAAACGAATTTAGTAACTTGAATAACAAATCAATCAATTCTAGAAAAAACTCTACAAATAAATTATTACACATTTATTTTTATATTTATTAAATTTAAGCAGCCGTGGCCACAGCCACCGCACTTTTTTTTTCTTGAAATAAATTCAAGGTTGGATTCTTTATGTAATAACGCTATGCGAAAACGAAAATAAGAATGAAAACTTTGAACTTGAACCATAACAATTACATAACAATAACAAGAACTAAATAAATAAAATTAAATGGTTTTAAGTGAAAGTGAGAGTTGATTTTTATTAATTCCACGATTCATAAATTAAAAAAGTCACATTATACTGTCGATTCATAAAGGAAATAATAAAAATGGAACAAGTGAGAAATTGAGTGAGATTGAGTCATATATCAAGTGCAATATTGCATCATAACTGTAAAGCTCTGCACTTTTTAATTTATTACTAAATTGCATTTTACCGCTACATTGAATCATCGAATTCGTCGAATGGAGAAAGAGATTTAGACATAATTATTTTTCGTAAAATATGCGTATATTTAAATATACGAGACTTCAAACTGGGATAGCATTTTATTATGCGCAGCATAAAATGACAAATAAAATAAGAATGCGAATGGAATGTTTTATCTTAAAAGTGTACTAGCGATTATTTTACGCAACGCAAATTGGATTTAAGACAAAAAACCATAATAAAGTTAGTATAAATAATAAACTCGGGATGTTGTGTAAGTACCGAGTAAACTATAATCACGTTTTTGTCGCTAATAAATAAATTTTTGTGCACTTTCTAATTAAAAAAATATATATTAACATTTTTCATGTAAAAATGCGTAGAATTCTGCATAAAAAATGGCAAATATTCATAAGTAATATTTAAAAAGTTTGATAAAAAGCGCAACAATATATGAATTTTATAATTGTTTGCATTTCCATATTTCTCAATGATTTATGATTTGAGTTATTTGAATAAATTGCAATATTTTTTAAAAGATAGTAGCGAAAAGTCGCTTCTAAACCTCTTTGAATATACAGAAATTAATTAAAATGCTTCTTACACATAATATTATGTTTCATGAATAATTATACCAAAATTGCGCGTTTTACAGAATCAAATATTATCAGTAATCGATACTTTACATCATATTAATTTCCACCAAAATAATTTACAATATTAGAACTTGATACACTAAAAATCTCCAAATTATGTAGTTACTAGTATCAAGGCAGAATTGTATTTATGGGGCCCTTTCCAAATTTTGATTCTGATTTTTTAACTGTGTTAATATTAAATAAAGCAACATTTTGAGGCGGTTGCGGGCCCCGAGCAGGTGCCTTGCCCGCCTTGCTCTAAATTAGGCACTGCTTTCAATCATTATCTTTTTAAGAGGGAAATACTTTTTTGCAGATATTAATTTCCACCAAAATAATTTACAATATTAGAACATGATACACTAAAAATCTCCAAATTATGTAATTACTAGTATAGTTAAAGATAAAAATCGCTTTTTATAATATTTCTTTGATCTAGTTTCGCATAAATTGTAATGCAACTCATGTATATAAGCAATTATAACGCTAATAAAATAATGTGAGTATGCAAATTGTGCGCCACAAAATTTAACGCCTGATAATTGAAACAAATTGCAGTGATTTGCAATTTTGACTGCATTTTGTAATATTGGTTGTTAACCAATGGAATGTTTTTATAAATAAAACATTATTATCTCGACGCCCTCCTACTGTACAATGCCCACTCTAGCACGTAATATATGCATTAAATTGCAATTAAATAATCAATTTAATTATTAACCAATTACATTGAATTATTATAAAAATAAAAAAAAAGAAATGAATTTAAACTTGAAACTAAATTAGTAAAAGTTTATGAAGGCTATCACCTATTCGACTAAAAAAAGGTTAAAGATCACATTTTTAGACATGCATACAATACATAAAATGTATGTAAAATAATTGCTATACATAAAGAATTCAAAAAGCAAAGAAAAAAGGTTTTTGATTATTTAGCAATTTAATAGAAGAGTAATTTTCCTATATAAAGAAAGTATGTCTTATAATAAAGTATGTCACACAAAAACGATACGATGATAGTATAGAATTTTACTATGCATATGTACTTACTTACTTACATTTCTATCGTCGTACAATAATAAATTTAGTGGGAACTATGCCAAAATGAAAAGCATTTCAAATTAAATTAAATAAAACAACACAAAAAAGTGACGATATATTTGCATACCGTATAGGATCAGAAGAAATGTGCCAGCCTTGAATTTTTATTTAAACTTAAACAACGATAAAAATGAACATGTCGCTGCTATTTTTATATGCCTTATTATTATATAATAATGTATGTACATAATGTGTAATTTGAGCTTTAACTTAAATTAAGAATTCCACTTTCTTCAACCGTTTTATGTAGTGTACAAACTTTAGCCATTTGTGTTACTTCGAAAGTATTTAAAGTGTCAAGAATTGTATGTAAATTGAGAAATTAAAAATATAAAAAGAAAATTAGAATTGTTAAATGAGAAGTTCAATAATTACTTTTTATAACAATACTTTGTACAAAATAAATAACAATACGACATTCGTTAATTAAGTAAATTCAAGTAAAAACATCAATGATTTTTGTACATCTACATATTTGGAAATTTTGATAAATTATTAATGATTTTTCGCTATATTTTATTGAATTTAACTAAAATTAAAAATGCCACTTTCTTCAACCATTTTATGTACAAATTTTAGTTATTTGGTTTACTTCAAAAGTATTCAACGTATCGAGAATTGTATGTAAAGCAAGAACTAAAAAATATAACAAACAAATAAATTTTTAAGCAAAAAGTTCAACAATTTTACTTTAAAAAAAAATAAATAACAATACGAAATAGAGCATTCATTAATTAACAACACAGTTCAAGTAAAAACGTCAATGCTTTTAGTTTAAATAAACCGGCAAGTGTAATATACATATTTTAATAAATTAACAACGATTTTCAATTTTATTTTTATGCAACACTGTTTTAAACCTAATATGCTGAATAGTTTGGAATCGCTGCTTTAGTGTTTAAATCAAAAATGAAAAAGTAGTTTAACGCAGCCTAAATTAATTAATCCATGTATGCACATGTATACTATCTATCGTACAACGTTGTTGTTAATAAAATATGCAAAACAACATTTTACAGTTATTCGAAATGTGTGCTATGCTGCGCTCGCTGCTTATAACAAATTTTGTTTGCCACATTCCACTTGACACCTGATTGATAAACTATTTTCTTTTCATTTATTATTTTTATTTTCGGTGAAATATTAACACATTTAGTCACTTTTTGCATCACACTCGCTCAACATTAATCATCATTCAATTATTACTCATTCTGCTGCAGCAAAAAAAAAATTAAACGTACGTGCACAATTAAATGTCATGATACATTTAATTAGTTAATTACTGTTTACGCTGTGCGTATATAGAAGGAGGAAATTATGCATTATGTTCTAGAAAAAGTTTTAATTTTAAAAATAGATGAGAGGAATTGGAAATATCTACTATATAATAAATTTCCGGTTTGTTAACAACAGTCAATGCTTGTAATTGAATATCAGAGTTCTAGTTTTTAATTGAATTTAAGCGAAATTCGATACATACTTGGTTTGGCGTTGCTAATGTGCTAAACAACTTTACCTTGTAAAATATTTTTGCCTTCGAAATTTGTAAAACTTGCACAATTTCGAAATAAATTTCCTTAACTAACAAAGAACCTACTCTATACCAATCGGATTCTACCAAAAAATTCATAGTTGATTTTGACGTAATATAAAATTTTGACTGTTGGCATCAAATGTTTTTTGACATCATTACGTCAACTAACTTTTGCAAGTTTAATTAGTTTTAGTTTAAAGAAAACGTTTTCGCAGTGAGTGCATAATGAGACTAAAATTCAACATTTTCTTAAACGTCAATGTTAATTAACCGACTTAATTGAAAGAATTAGATTTTATTCCAATATTTAATTCATTGTTAAGTCAAATATCATTCTTAAAATTTGCTTTAAATTCTATTACTATTTATTTTTTATCATGCATATTTTAAAAACTCGAAATATGTATAATAATTCATACTCTAAAATCAAATTACACCATAGTCAAAATGTAAAATATAAAATTTAGGTTTGCGATAACGCTCCCAGTTAATTTAAACACAATCAGTTCTTTATTAAACTAAAGTTAACCAAAAAAATCCTCAATGTTTTTAAAAGTATTTCTATTTCGCAAATACTCCAATTATTCAATTCAAGACTAATATTTAACATCAATTTAAGTTTAAAAATAAGGTAAATTAGGTTTTAAGCGTGTCTGAATTCAATGTGCAACATTTTAGATTAAGTAAATCTGTTTTTTATCCCACTAAAATATTATTTATAGATTTTTTAACATTTCCTAATAGACCATTAAAAGTTGTCTGCTTACAAAAACATGTTTTAAGTATTGCATCTACATATATATTGCAGGATAAAAAAACAACAATAGTTTATTTAGCAATAATATATATTAAAAACCTTGGCATTCTGGCAATTCATTTCCACAACACACACAAAAATGAAATGATAAAAAATGTAACAATGCCAAAAAACATGTATTATAGAAATTCCAACTTTCAATGCAATACAATTTTATTTTAATCGATATTTTATTAATATTTTAAAAATAAACATATATGGGAATATGGTGCGCAAAGTCACCCACATCATGCGTGAAAATTCCTAATTTAATTAACTGGCAATAATCTTCTGTCCTAAATAAATATGAAAAAAAAATTAAAAACATTACGGTATTGCGCCTGATAAGCGCAAGCAATATAAATGATGACTGCACATAAATAACTAACATCCAACAAAAAAACGTATAATTATTGCATAATTTATTATTTTATTATCATATCGATTATTAAAACAATCAAATCGAAAAAAATATGAACGTATTGTTGCCCGTCATGATATTAACTATTAAAATAGGTTAATAATTCTCGTTTCTCATTTGTTTTTTAATCGTATAATTTAAAAAATAAAAAGTGCAGACGATATATACGGCTAATTATCGCGCCAATCAACGAAAAAATTGCAAGGCAATGAAAAAAATTATATATGTAAATTAGTATATTTAATTAGGCAATAAAAAAAATGGGAAATAACGATTCAAGACCATGACAATGAACAATCGATCGTGTGTATGTCGCGCGATCGATTTGAACAAGGAACAACTATATGTATGTATACAAACTCGTTTCGTTTTCATGCATTATTAATTGCGTTTTACAGATGTTGAAAATACTTTCATTTCCCATAATTCAAATCGCCGCTAAAAATCAATGTTAGATAAATAGATTACGATTGCTACAAATAACTGAAATATTATTGTAGGTTAATTTATGTTATATAGTGCAGCCGATGCAAGAATTAAACCCTTAATTTAGGTTAGGGTTACAATTTACAATTAAAGATTAATGAAAAACAATCGAAATCTAATATTGAGTTGGATTCAAGGTGAGAAAATAAGAGGTGCTCCAATTTCATCACAAATTAGCTTCTAGCTAAGATCATATGTATGAGTAAAATTATGCTTGTAATTTCATCTATCGCTTATGAGAATGTTAAAAACGATCTTATTACAATTTGCAAGCAATAAATAATACTAAAAAAACGTTAACTAAAAGTTGTGTCAAATTCAGTTTAAATTATTCGTATGTAAAAAATGTTAGGATTCTAATTTTCAAGTTAATCCCATCCAATTTCTATCCCTAATTAGCTACTAGGTCAAGAATATGTAACATATGGGATAATGTTAAAGTTATGCAAGATTTTCTATTAGAATTACTACCTCCAAATAAAAATTAATGTTTTTTTATCGAAAATTGAATGTTTTTGAAAAATCAATATTCTTATCAACGATCTAATAATACATAGGCAAATCCAAACGTACTTATCTCAAATTCGAGCCTAAGATTAGTATCAAATATTGGTTGAATAATATAAATAAACCTTATTCAATTTCAATAGAAGTTTACACATTTCTTACGAAAATTAAACTCAATTTTTCAATTAGACGTAGAAAAACCGATCGATTTACGTCAAAAACTAA
>JARJDW010003751.1:0-22928 GCA_030264715.1 Adinopsis sp. GC000173
ACTTTCTTTGATCTTTGGCATCTTCTATCAAAAATAAAAAAAGACTGCGTTCTGTTTGTTTTCTCAACAATTTTGGTGAAAATCCTTAATGTTTTGATAGAAAATAACGAAAATCAATTAAGAAAAACGCAAAAATTGCTATGTAGTAAAGCGAAATCCAACCAAAGTTCAATGTTAAGAATCATGGAAATTCCAGAACAACAAAAGTAACACTAAAATTAGTAGAAAATGTTACTGCATAAAATTATACATCATTTAATAATTTTAAATTTTTAATTCTTAGATGCTCGTATATTGCGACGCCTCTGTCGAAATTAAGCAGTTTACGTAACGTTTTGTAGAATTTAAAGGGTGAGGCAGATAAAATTTAACATTGCTTATTCTATGACTAAAATTTAGCAGCACTATTGGTGCGTGGGATGTTATAATTAACGAAAATGAATAACTTTACTAGGAACGTGTCGGATACGACCATTTCTTGCCCAAAAACAAATGATTTACGTATTATGTACAGGGTGAGGTAGATAAACATCCATATTGATTATGACAGTTAATATTTAGCTGGCGGCAATGATTGTATGTGGAATGTTATAATTAACGAAAATTGATAATTTTCTAAGAGCGTATTAGATGTGACCATTTATTGTCCAATATAACAACTAATAGACTGCGATTTACGTAGTTTTTGCGTTATTTACAGGGTGAGGTAGATAAACATCCGCAATGATTACATTATGACAAAAAATATTTAGCTGGCAGCAATATATGTGTGTCGAATGTTATAATTACTAATTTTCAAAGAATATGTCAGATATGACCATTTATTATCCAATTTAACAACAAATTATTTACAGGGTGATGTTTAGATAAACATCCATGCCAATTATCACAAAAAATATTTGGTCGATGGCAATATTTGTATGTCAAATGCTATAAAATTAATAATATTTTAAGAGCGTATATCAGATATGACAACTTATTGTCAAAAAAACCATCGATTTACGTAATGCTTTTGCATTATTTACAGGATGAGGTTTAGATAAACAAAAATATTTAGCTGGCGGCAATGTTTGTGTGTGGGATGTTATAATTAACGAAAATCATGTCTGTGTTAATTAATTGTTTAATCAAGTTGTGTTTGTTTGCAGATGGTTTCACGGCCACCTGTCCGGCAAGGAGGCTGAGAAGTTGATATTGGAACGTGGCAAGAATGGTAGCTTTTTGGTGCGGGAAAGCCAGTCGAAGCCCGGCGACTTTGTCCTCTCGGTGCGCACCGACGATAAAGTTACGCACGTGATGATTCGCTGCACGCAGGTAAAGAAGCATCATCATCATCACACATTCTTATTGCCTTTTTTTGTCGATAAATTTATTTAGGTGAATGTTAAAGTTAATTTATTTATACTTTGCGACCGGATGCAGAATGAATCATAATTCCTTTTTTAAAATATGTATACAACATACACACACACAACACTGGTGCAACGTCGCCGGCCGTGTGTGTCTATGTCGTCGTCTTGACTTGACCGTTTTCCATATATGGTCGTGTTGTTTATGAACTCAAAGTTTACCTAATTGCTTTATTTACTTGGTGATTAATTATACGTGCACAATTAGAATGAAAGTGCGTAGTAATTTTATAGTATCGCCGTTGCACGTTTTTGTCCCATTTATACATACTTTTATTTTTTACATTACATTACATTGCATTACGATCTCTTCAAAGAAGACAAATTTGGCATTGAAAAACGTGTGTGTATGTGTGTGTGTGCATTAAATGAAAGTCAAAATAATGATTTCATTTCTCTAATTTGCACACGTTTTTACTTTTTTTCGATTTCGTTAAGTGTGCAATTAAGGAATTTTATTTACTCGATTGTGTATTAGTAAATTGAACGTAAAATGAATCCTAAACATGCAAAACGTAGTTTCCCAGAATTATGGTTATATGATAATTTTGCTGTGTAAACCACTGCAGCACGTACATATTATTTTTTATTGAACTTTAATAGGTGATTAATTGCATAGATTATTATTTATGAAAAGGAAAAAATCCCAAAAGATTAAATTGCGCAAATAATTGCAATTAGTTAATTAATTAATTGATTAAGTCAGTGGAGATTTCTCGAACAAATGAATCATTAACCATGTCATGATATCGTTTATAGAAATGTGACAATATTAAGTACGCAAAAAATGCATTTTATTTGTTTATGTTGCACTTGGAATAATATGCAGCATTAAATTTAAAAATCTCAAAACATTAAATTGTGCAAATAATTACAATTAATTAATTTAGGTGTAGTAATGGAGATTTCTCGAACAAATGAATAATTAATTATGCCATGATGTTGCTTATAGAAATATGACGATAATTCTTAAAATAAAAATTAACATTTCATACAGCAATTAGCTCTATTATTAAATCAAATAAATCTAAAATTATAAATTATGCAAATAATTGCATTTAATAACGAATATAGATTTATCGAACAAATGAGTCATTGATCATATCATGGTATCGCTTATAGAAATACGACAATGATTACAGAAAATAAAAATTTGCATTTCATACAACAACCAGCAACATTAAAGCAATTAATCCCAAAACATTGAATTGTCCAAATAATTGCAATTAATAATTAAGTCAATTGGGTTTTTTGAACAACTGAATCATTAACCCCATATCATAATGTTGTTTATTGAAATACGAAAATAATACGTAAAACAAAATTTTCCATTTCATACAGCAACCAGCAACATTAAATCTAATAATTCAAAAACAATAAATAATTATAATTAATTAATTAATTCAGTAAAATTAATAGAGATTTCTCGAATAAATGAATCATTAATCATGTCATGTTGTAGCTTATAGAAATGCGACAATAATACGCGAAATAAATAAAAATTTGCATTTCATGTCTATATTATATTACAAACTTCATACAGCAACCGGCAGTCAGCATATTAAATCAAATCAAAATCTATGTATGTATTATATGCGCGAAATGTCATTGAAATTCAAATTAATGTCGTCGTATGACATAAGCGCATTTTTTTCCATTCTGCTTTAAAAATAGGTTATTTGTTGGCGTTTCTAGGATAATCGTTACGACGTCGGCGGCGGTGAGAAGTTTGATAGTTTATCGGAACTGATCGAGCATTACAAGAAGAATCCGATGGTGGAGACATCGGGCACCGTTGTGCATTTAAAGCAACCGTTTAATGCGACTCGAATTAACGCCAGCGGCATACACAATCGCGTCAAGCAGCTGCAGGAAGAGAAATACGAGACGATTGGCAAGATGGGCGGCTTTTGGGAGGAATTTGAATCTCTGCAGAATCAGGAGCAGGAGAAGCAATTTTCGCGTATCGAAGGCAGCAAGCCCGAGAATAAAAACAAGAATCGATACAAGAATATTTTACCATGTGAGTGTGGAAAATTTGCTGCTGCTATAAATAAATTTACTTAATATATTGATTAAATAAATTTAATTTATTATAGTTGATGAGACGCGGGTAAAGTTGAAAGATGTCGATCCAAACGTTGCCGGCTCAGATTACATCAATGCAAACTACATACGATGGAAGGCGGATGAAGCAATGGGTTTTAACGATTGTAGCGACTGCAATAACAAAGTATACATTGCGACGCAAGGTAATAATTACTTTTTTTTATTAATTAAGTCGATGAGTATAGACACAGGGACTTCGAACCGTAAAAAAGCGCGGAAAAAGCGGAAATATTTTTTCATTTTAGTTTCCGTTCCGTAAAAACTTTTGTTTTGGTTTCGATTTGCTTTTCGTTGCAGACAAAATTGCGGTTTTTTCAGTTTTGCGTTCGGTTCCGGTGCCAGGCCTTGATATGATGGCTTGTGGTGTAAGTGAAGTGCACTTCAAAATTTAGTGTATTTATTATTCTTCCTTGATTTTCATGTTTGATATGTTCGTAAAACGCATCAATTCACAATAAGTTATAAGATAGTAATCTCCTTTACCTTGAGCAAGTAAACATTGAAAGAAGATAGTTTTAACCATTTTGGGGGAATACTAAATGTGAATTTTAATTTATTGAAAATCCATTAAAATCAATCGTCTCGAATATTAAAATTTAGGCGTTTTGCTCTTTAAGATTGCAATCTTTTAATGATTAGGAAAAAATACATGAAAACAACATTATAGTTTCAATTTTCGCATTTTCCTTCAATTTTTTCTATAAATTATGATTATGCGTTAAATTTTTATTACGCCCAAAAGCAAAATTTTTAGAGTTTGTCGTGATTATATATATTAATCATCATAATTTTTTCTAGGTTGTTTGCCATCGACCGTTCCAGACTTTTGGCAAATGGTGTGGCAGGAAAATTGTCGAGTGATCGTGATGACAACCAAAGAAACAGAGCGCGGAAAGGTTTGTGAATATTGATTACAGCCAACAGCGACATAATGCGTTATTTAATTTACTTATTTTGCAATAGAATAAATGTGCACGATATTGGCCGGAACAAGGCACGGCAAAGGAATATGGAAAGATTGAGGTGAAGAATATTGGCGAATCGGCGAATATCCATTATAGATTAAGTGAATTTCTAGTTACATTGAAGGAAACAAATTGCGAACGCAAGGTGTATCACTATCACTTTCAGGTAGATATAACAAAAATATATCATGCATTGTTAAGCATAACCTTCGATTTGTACGTTGATTTAGGCTTGGCCTGACCATGGCGTGCCCTCCGATCCGGGCGTCGTCTTGAATTTCCTGCAGGATGTGAATAAGCGACAGGAGTCGTTAGCGCTCGAAATGCCAGCGTCGAATCCGCCCGGCGCTATACTCGTACATTGTTCGGCCGGCATCGGCCGTACCGGTACATTTATCGTGATCGATATGATTTTGGACCAATTAAAGAAACATTCGTTGGACTGTGAAATTGATATACAACGTACGGTACAAATGGTTAGATCTCAGCGTTCTGGTATGGTACAGACTGAAGCACAATATAAATTCGTTTATTTGGCTGTTAAACATCATATTGAAACGACAACGGAGCGTATTAAAGCTGATCAGGTTTGTTTACTATACTATAATATCACCATTG
The DNA here is from genome assembly GCA_030264715.1 of Adinopsis sp. GC000173. Classification (NCBI taxonomy): domain Eukaryota; kingdom Metazoa; phylum Arthropoda; class Insecta; order Coleoptera; family Staphylinidae; genus Adinopsis; species Adinopsis sp. GC000173. Next base: position 5,102 of record JARJDW010003751.1, read on the forward strand.
AATGATTAACGATTCTAAATGCGGTCATGTTTGGTTTATTATAGAAGTCAATGGAAGTGGGCCGTGAATATACAAATATTAGATATAGTAGTGATTTAAATTCTTTAAATAGTAATTTGAGCGGTAATTGTTCGAATGCTACAAATATTCCATTATCAGCCAGTACGCGATCATCATCAATATCGTTGAGTTACTCACCTATAAGTGGTACACCTTCCATTATACGATGTGATGTTAAAAAGAATAGAGATATTGTGCTTCCTAGGTAAGTTTACAAATTAATCATTGCTAAATATAAGTTTGAAATGTAAATCTAGGTATTCACCCAGTAATATTATTAAAAATGTTATCATATTTGCATTGACTCGCGCACAGAGATGGTGTTATTAATTGGGGGCCTGAAATACGTTGTAAATACACACATTTTGTAGTGAAGCGGGATTTAGACTTCAATATACTTATAAAATTCTGTGTAACTTTTCTTCCACTTTTTATTTCATAAAATTCATTATAACAAGATTATAAGACCTTTTGATTGTTTAATATGAAATTTGCAAAGGGGGCAGTTCAAATTACTGTGTGACCAGTGGTTTTTAATCTATGTGTCGCGACCCAAAGATGGGGTCGTAAATCATATTTGATGGGTTGCATAGATAGATTCGAAGCAAAAAGAAAGAAGTACAACAATTAATAATTTTCACTGACAGCATAGGGATTTGATTCGGTCCAACTTGAAAATATTTCTCAAATTTAGGTTGCGGCTTATAAAAAGTTAAGGACCACTATTTTAGGCCATGGTCTTGGGTGTATTTTCCTAGAGAGTCCTCACCAGATTAGTTTATTTATAACTTAATGTGTTGAAGAAGACATAATCTTTAAAAAGTTTATTGAGTTATTACTTTTGCTTCGAAGATGTAGATATAGAATGAACTTTAAAATCTTCGTTCCTGTTATAAACAAAACGAAAGAATGATTAGAAGATAGTAATGATGTCACAAAATTTGTTTATTTCGAGGGACCAAAAGATCTAAAATAGAAATTTGATTCCAATGACTAGTACATTTTATTTAAGCACCAGCATGAGTAACTTCCCATCAACTAATGTATATGTAGAAGAAATTTGGCGTCAGCTAATTGTTTTGCGTTGGTGTATTGTCTCTCTGAAATTTGTAATACAAAATATTTAGTAGCTAAAAACTAGTTTCACTATCACTTTGTAGAAAATGTTAAAAATTTTAATCACATCAGCGTTTTAATTATTGCTTATCTTAATTGCATTCGTAATTGTAAACTTATCACGACTTAATGCCACACCATTGTTATTTAGTAATGGCGAACAATAATACAATATTTATTCGCGTTTTAAATTGATTCAACAGTAGTAATATTCACAGAGTGTATGAAACGAATCATAAATTTATCATTAATTGCAGGCCACCAGAAGATATTCCACGTTCAACAATCTACGAAAACATTCCCGTCAAAGAACGCAAACTGTCATCGTCTAATGCGGCGGCACTTTGCATGGCGGCCCCGCCACCACCGCCACGAAAAACGTGACCCATGCATAATACACCACCACACCACCATCAGCATAGGCCGCATGATGACAATGACGACTTATTCCTAATTTTCTAATCAAAAAAACCAACAATTTGCGCACACGATTTGCGAAAAAATCAAACAAAAAAATAATGAAATTATTTATTAGTGATAAGCAAAAGGATAAAACACAAAAAATGAATTCATTGAAGTATAATAAGTATAAATGTGCAATCATTTTGCTGCTAGTTGTTAAAAAAAGTGAAAAACAAACAGTATGCACCTCATTAATTAATTCATAAGTAGCAAGTTTATTTTATTTCTCAAATAAAATAAAATGCTGTTTTATATTATATATATATATTATGCATAATTATATAAATTATTTATTTTTTGCGTCTTCTTAATGGATTTAAATTTTCAATTGATAGAATATGTTAATTTTCAAATCACAAATTGATATTAAAATAAAAGAATGTTTATTGTACATAAACTAGATAATTATCGGTGGCATATTTACTAAGGCCACTGTTTATTGTTATCGATGTTTAGAGATTATTGAATATTGCTGAATTTACACAAAAAATTGCAATAAACATAACATAACATTGCCAAAATTAACTGTGGAAAAATAGTGAAAGTTAACATGTTGTATAAAGGAAAAAGAGATCTTTAATGTATAAAATGCATTTAAATTTTTAAAACAAATTCTAATTCCAAAAAAACGATTTTAATTATTAATTTAACAAAAATATGAAATTGTTGAAAAATATTTATATGAAAATGAGTAAAAATACATCTTTATTTAATTTTTTGTTTATTTTGGCGCTGTGCCAAAATTATATAAGCCAAAGATTGTACTAATTATAAAAATATTTAAGTTTTTTTTATATATACATACATTTGATTTTTGTTTTTTTTTTGAATATTATAAAAAAGTATTTTTATTAATGGAAACAAGTGAGAAAGGGGATTATTAAATATTAATTTTTTTATTATCATTTATCATTATCACTATTTCATTGTACATAGAGAATTATTTTGTAATTAATTATGCTTTTTATTATTATTTGGCAGATTAAATAATAAATTATAATATATAAAATATTTATTTTGCGATAAAAACACAAATATTATTTCATTATTTTTACCCTGTTGATTTAAATCCTAAACATTAATCTACAAAATATAAATTAAATTAAATTAAAAATAAATATTATTTTAACATATTTACAAATCGAATTAGAGTTAGTAATATTTATATCGAGTATTTTGTTGCTTTTTTGTTTTAATATAATTTAAATGGTCCATGAATCAATAATACGTTTTTACATTACTGTGCAGTTATTAATGCGTCTATTTTTAGGTGCGGTTAGGGAATCGTCTCTCCATTCTGTTTTAGCGCCGCCTTGGCAGCATCGATTTTCTCCTGAAATATTCTTCGAATTTCAGCGATTGGTTTTAATAGGATTATTGGCACATGATCGTCGCGTCTCTAAACAGAGCAACAACATTAAAATACATTATTTTATTATAAAATGAAAATATATGCGTGTATACCTGAAATAGGACTTCACCCTCAAACTCGACCAGTTGGTGCTTGCGCGCACGCAGCAACATTCCTACCAGTTTATCTGAAATCGCTGTGTAAATCTATAATAATAAAAAAAAGAAAATAGTTTTATAAATTAAATATGCATATGTATGAATGAAGTGTGTTAAAAACAAAGGCGGAACGCTTTTATTATCAATAAAATTGTTGGCTGCGATAATTGTACACGAGACGGTTAGCGACAGGAAAAACGTTTCGCTTTTGTTTGTATGCACGTGGAATTACACACGCGTTTCACCGCAACGTATTTATTTAGCGCAATACACACACACACATACAGACGAATTTGCGCGAATCATATTTTATTTAATTTTAAATATTTATGAATTGGTAAAAATATATATTTTTTGATGGACGTTTGACAAGCGTGTAAATAAATGAAATTTGGCAAGATGTGCGAGAAAAATGATGGTCTAGCAGCGGGCGTTTTTTTTCTCGCGCACATTATATATATCGTTTTACATTTTTGTAAATCGGTAAACTAATGAATGCGCTGTTTTTCTGTTCAACACAACAACACACATCTGATGAAAAAAATGTGTTTTTTTATTGTTATTTATATTTTATTAGTTTGGTAGAGCGAGAGCGAGATTAAAAATGGATGATGCTGATTAGTTGCGCAATTTTATCTTTTTTTTAGTTTTGCATTTTTAGCTGAAAATTGTTTCAATTCTATTTTCAGTTTTTTTGGCTTCCACTTGTGATTAATTCCAACATAGCCAAAAATATTTGTCATCTTTATTATGACTTTTTCATAATTTTTAATATATATTCGCCTCGCGTCTCAACAATAATAGCATTTTGAAAAATTATCTAAGTATCTAGGGATTACTTCCTAATTATAAATTTATTTGTATAGGCAAAAAGCAATTAATTGCATGTAATTAATTCCATTATCAAATCAAAACAGATTATATTGTCGACTTCTGTTTTAAAAATAANTTGAAAAATTATCTAAGTAACTAGGGATTACTTCCTAATTATAAATTTATTTGTATAGGCAAAAAGCAATTAATTGCATGTAATTAATTCCATTATCAAATCAAAACAGATTATATTGTATAGTCGACTTCTGTTTAAAAAATAATTGCGTTTTGAAAGATTATTTAAATAAAAATTAATTTATTGCAAGTAATTATATGTTTATTAAGTCGAAACACAATTTTTTTTGTATATTCAAGTCTCGCTTAAACGATAATAGCAACAAAATTATTTTAAAACTATTTTTTTACAAGTTTTTGTATATTCGACTTCTGTCTAAAGCTAAACAATAATAGCTTTTTAAAAAATTAATAAAAATATATAGAATTGCTTCATATATGATGTATTTAAAGTTTTTGCCTAGGAAAAATCGATCAATTTCAACGAATTATCTATTAAATCAGAACACAATTCAAAAATCAATCAATTGCAATTACTTGTAGTAAATGAAAATACATTTATATAATATTGTATTTCTTATCATTTGCTGGTATTGGGATGGAAAGGAAGGCAATTGGCGCTCCAATTATATTCAAAAATCCTTTGTTTCCGTTATTTAAAACCATTATCAAGGAGAGTACTTGTGAAAAGCAAAAAACTTGTTATATTTATAAAACATGTGAATTTAATTAGACGGTACTGAATATTAACGTCACATTACATAAAAAAAAATTTGTGCTCTTCATGACAATAGTTTTAATTAAATAACCGAAACTTTTCCAATCCCAACACCAGCAATTGATAAAACTTTAATACATTCTTTGTATATTCGAGTCCCTTCTAAATAGTAATATCTTTTTATTATTTATTATTATTAAAATATGTAGGGATTGCTTCAGACGATATATAGTATTTAAGTTTCTTTCTTTGGAAAAAAATCAATCAATTGCAAGTAATTGTGTCCATTAAATCAAAACACGCGAATTTTTTGGCGATAGATAAAAGCGAATTATATTTAACACTAGCCACATACACGTTCAATTCATGACTTTATTATTTTATAATTAGATAACGCTCGACATGTGTAGATTTATTCATATATACAGCCATTCATATTACATCGTCATTATAAATTGAATTAGATGGGAGCAGCGCGAGCGAGAGAGCCACCGGCTGTGGTGTGGTGTGGCGTGGCGTGTGCTAATTTTCTGCGCCACAAAACATAATAAGATATTTTATGCACGTGCCATATAATGCGCGAATCGAAAATGAAATTTGTTAAGAATTTGGTGTTGCTGGCATGCATTGCACTTGTGCACAGATAAATTTTCGACGGATGTAACAACAACGCGCCGCCGCCGCTCGCAAATATTCTGTTACTTGTTGGGCAATAAATTTGCCCAGTTACTTCACACCGCAATTAGCAATTTATTAGATGTGTCGCGGCTGGTTTTAGAGTAATAACCAGGTTCAAAAATTCGCACACATTGTTTGTTCGCGAAATGATGATGATGTTGTATGTTAGCTAGCTTGCTTTCAGGGCCAAGTGTGACATGTGAGTCATTTTCAACGTGCAAGGTTCGTTCCACAAGTAATGCAACAAATTTTTCATATAGAAACAAACTGATACTATGGGTGTCAGTTTCAACGCAAGTATTTCGCATAATTTTATATCTATTTTCAGTTTGATGTAGCGTTTTGTAGAGTAATCCAATCCGAGCTTGTTTCAAAGAATAAAGTATAAAATTAGTTGCATTACTTTTTTGAAATGCACCTTATTTACGTATTTTACTAATTGTGTTTGTTTTTAGCTGGAAACTGAAATATTTTAATTGGGTCTGATTTTAGATTGAAGAATGTTGCAGTCGTCTATATTTTAATATGGGATTATTGTGTGTCGTTTTGTGGAGTAACCAAATGCGGGCTTGTGTCAAAGTATAGTTGCGTTAGACTAAAAATAATTGCATTACTTTTTTGAAATGCATCTTTATTTATAAACTATAACATATCAAAATTTCAGAAAATTTCAGTGAGGTCCAAAATCACTAGTGTTTTGTGCGGGGTTCTTTGTTTGTTTTTAGCGGACAGAATGTCACCAAATTTTAATATGAGCTATCCAATCCTCATCTAATTCATTATTTGCTTATTGTATTGATATATAACGTAATTGTACCAGCAATGTAAGCGACCCAGGGTAACATCCCTAGCCTATAGCTAAATATATAAATTGCGATAGGAGTTTATTTTTGCAATCTTATTTCATGCTGACCCATTATGGCAAGTGGCCCATTACTGGTACCATTAACTTATGTATTTATGTTATAGCTGATCAATCTCAATGTGTTTCAATGTTATTTATTACTGTTTAATGGAAAACTGAAATATTTTAATATGGTGTTGTATTTCGAATTAAAAATATGTTGTAAACATCTGATTCAACGTTTACTTGTATTTTTTTTGGTTGAAAACTGACATATTTTAAATATGAGTGATATTTATGATTAGGTATGTGATGTAGTCGTTAAATTTCAATATTATTTTGAATATTTTAGCGACATACTGAAATATTTTATGGTGCATTCAGTGTCAAATGCTCTACGATAGTGACCATGGGATAGTAACACACTTCCGTTTTATATTCTACTGGACGTAACTAGAATTTTGCGGATTCTTTACCTACATCATGAAATATTTTAATATGCTGCGATATTTTAGAACAAAAATTTGGTGCAGTCGTTCAATCCTACTGTGTTTCAAAATTTGCTTATTATTAATTGCGTTTTTACAACACATAACAACATTTATTCGTTACTAATTTTGATTTTTTTTAGCTGATGACTGAAGTGTTTTAATATGCTGGGATATTTTGCATTAGAAATGTATTGCAGACGTTCAATCTTACTCTGGTTCAACATTTACTTATTGCTAATTAGGTTTTTACAACATATATCCACATTTACTTGTTACTAATTTTGATTTTTTAGCTGAAAACTGAAGTACTTTAATATGGTGTGATATTTTAGACTGGAAATGTATTGTAGTTATCAAATCACAATTATAATCTTACAGAAAATTATTATTATTTTAAACGAAGATTGAAATTAATGCATAATTTTAGATAAAAATGTGTTATAGTTCGTTAATGTATACCCCGCTTAACACTAATTCGTTATGTAGACAGGTATTATAAATTTGAATGGTTTAATTTTACTACACTAAAAGATATTCTTTTTTCTAGATGTTTTGTATCAATTTGTTCCAACGTTTACGCATATTACTAACTAGTATACTTTTTTTAAAAAATACGTTGCGTGTGATGTAAACCGTTTAATATGGTGTGATATTTTAAATTAGGGACGTGTTGTGGCTGTCGTCGTGTACGTGTATACTTACGGTGAACAACATGCCAAAACTTATAACAATTCTAGGATCGTTTGCTTTTTCGGACGGCTCGAATAGCGGCTCGCCGTGCGCGGCGATCACCTCGCAGCATTCGAGCATCTCTTTGCATATCGCTATCGTCGCTTTGAATGCACGACTCTCTGATAGTGAACCCTTTTCAGGTCTACAAATAAATGAAAAAAACGGAATCGATGAAAATATAAACCTGCACCTGATTAAGAATTTATTGCTGCTGCAATCATACCGTCCGTATTCGTCTTTGCTGAATTGCTGCTTGGGCATGGAATTGACGCATTGGCCATTTGAGAACGGATTGATCGCTTGCCGTTTTTGATGGTTTTTCGCGTGCTGATTGAAGAGCGCTACCTTTGCGCTGAGCGGAGAATCCTGCAACAATAAGCGAAAAAGCGACTTGTAATAATACACGTACATGTAAAATAAAAGACGGCGGCCAAAATAGAAAAACAGCAGCCTTTGATAATGACCCATGTTGCAATTTAACATTGAACATTGAAAAATATATATAAATAAAAAAAACACACTCTCTGTGAAATATTTTTAATTCAAGAAAGCATATGCTTGTAACGGATGTTGGCCAACGGCCAAAAATCACTAATTTTTATTTTTTTATGATGTGTGTGTGTGTGTGTGTGTGTGCGAAGAGAAGCAACTATTACGTCTATTTATTAATAAATACATATTATTAAAAAAAAGACTATCTGTTTTTGGAAAGGCTCCGCTGGCATTCGACGTGCACTTGTTACACCTCATTTTTTAGCCGAAATAAAAAAATAAAACTATATTATGGGCTGTAATAAATTATTTGCGCGATGATTCATTCGACGCACACCTACAGGCCGAATACCAAAGACCACTTACGTCTACGTACGTATAGCGCAAATATTTATTCTAACACACATTTTTTGCTTCTTAAATTTTGAATAAAAATAAATAAAGTAAAAGAAAAACTTACAACAAAAACGCGCTCGCATTCTGCCTGCATGTTGTTGCAATTAATCAAAAAAACGCACTATATACAGTTAATAAACTTTTCACATAAAACACTTTACAATTGATATTAATTTTAGCAAATTTTAATTAATTAATTAACGATTTAGAAAAAAAAACTTGTTGCTTTAAGAGTGTATAGTTTGAATTGACTTGGAGATTTAAAGCGTCGCGGCGTCGTCTGAGAAAGTATGCGCACAATTTCGTAGACTCTACAAAATATATAGTGACCGGACCGACGCCAAGCGTCTAACCGACGTCATCACTCGCATATCAAAAATTAACAAATGTAATAAAACAATCTCGTCGCGCACAGAGCATCGCAACAAGCGAATTGTGACTGCTGGTGGTGGGATTCTTTTCACTGGCTTTTTTTTGGTGCAAATCACTAACAATGTTGATAATCAATTGAAAAACAAGATAGTGTCATGACTCAATTATGCTTTATTGTTTCTTTTGTTTGACTTTTTTTTTAATACAAATTAATTTAAAATTGTTGGGCATCAACACCTGGTTCCTTTACGTCATGTCATCAAAAAAACACATCCCCATATGACACTCTCATATTAAAAGTTATTGAAACAAACAAAATCACAAGGAATTGTAATTGAATTGAAAATGTCTATAAATTATCAATCAAAAAACAAGATAGTGTTATTATGACTCAAATAATTGAATGTTTAATTGTCGCTTTTGTTTTATCTACACATTATTTCAATTCGCAATTAATTTTGCTGTTTTATTCGATGTTTGGCACCAATACTCGCATATCAAAAATTAACGAATGTGATAAAACATTAAATGCGAATTGTGATTGATTTAATTTTTGATGTTTTTTAGGTACAAATGTTGATAAGTAATCAATCAAAAACTAAGATAGTGTCGTGACATCAAATAATTCAAATGATTCATTACTATTCTATTAATTTCGTGTTGTTTATTTCGGTGTTGGACATTAACACCTGCTTCTTTTACGTCATTTCATCGATCAAATCAAAAATTAACAAATGCAATAAAACAATCTCGCTGCGAATTGTGTGATTGCTTGGTTTTTGTTTTTCTAGGTACAAATCACACAAAATGTCGATAAATAATCAATCAAAAACAAAAATGTGGATGAAATACACCCCTCTGTCCATATATAAGGGGCGGGGGCAAAAGATTCCGGAATTGTGTTGTAGTTTACAGGCAAATTGTATAAAAAAACACTATATTAGATGGTGTTCATTAAAATCACTTTTCCAGAGTTACTGTGCAAAATTTGGTCGCTGTGGGTGTATTGGTGCGCCCGTGAGAATATTTTTTGTGAAACAACTTTTTGCATCTCGGTGAAAAAGTGATGGCAGAGCAACACGCGGCTGTGAAATTGTGTTTTCTGATCGAGAAGTCGGCTGCAGAAACTATTGCCATGCTGAAGACGGCTTTAGGGATGTTGCACTACGTAAAACCAAAGTCTGTGAGTGGTTTTCACGTTTTAAAAATGGAGATATGGCAATACTAGATCAATCCCGTTCAAGAACTGACAAAAACTTCAATCAATGCTCTCCTTCATGAAGACCATCGCCGAACCATTGATCAATTCTGTGAGATGTCTAGAATATCATGGAATGCAATACAGAGGATTTTATTCCATAATTTGAACATGACAAGAGTAGCAACCAAATTTGTTTCTCGCTTTCTCACAGATGCGCAAAAGGAGCGTCGATTTCAATCCATTTTTGACCCAAAACGGCATGATACCAAATGATCACCCCTTCCTACTCGCCGGATCTGGTTCCCTCTGACTTCTTTTTATTCCTCAGACTCAAAAGGGTTATGAAAGGAAAGCGTTTTTCCACTGTGGAGGAGGCCAAACAAGAATCGTCGGAGAGTCTAAATCACATCGCGATAAATGAATTTCAAAAATATTTTGAACAATGGAAGAGGCATTTGGAGAAACTCGTTGAGAAATAAAGAAGTTGTAACAAAATTCATGTTTCTTTTCGCCCGCCTACGTAGGTCACTCTAATACCAAAAATCAATATATAAATGCAATCAAACAAGCGAATTGTTTTGTTTTTTGCTATTTTTACGCAGAAATCACATAAAATGCCGATAAATATTCAATCAAAAAAACAAGATAGTTTCATTGATATATTCAAATAATTCAAATGTTCATTGTCGCCTATTTTTTTTATTCAGCGCGTTAATTTCGTTGTTTATTTGGATGTTGGGCACCAACACCTGCTCCCTTTACGTCATCTCATCTTTCGCATACAACATACGTGGTACAAAAAAAACATCCATGCCATATATCATCGAAACAGCGCGCTATACTGCCGCTGATGATGATGATGATGAGCGCAATTTTGCATGCTGATAATTAAGGCGCTAAATTAGCCGGCGTGCATATATTTTAAACGTACACGTAGAACGAAAATGCCGGCGCGTATTAGTCACCACATCGCTAATGTCGTGAATGAATTCTTTGCGCGCTTTTGCTTCGTTTTTGCTGCGATTATTATTAATATCAATGCGATGTATGTATGTGTCTGATTCATTCGGCGACTATGATTTGTTGTTTATGCGTTCTGCTTAGTGTAGCGCAGGGGCTCTTAAGTTCATTGACTAAGCATCCGATAAATATTGGAGCGCGTCGTCTTTTTTTCGGGTAAATATTTGTGTTGATTTCGAGTTTTTGACTTTACGCGATGACAGACTTAATATGCGAATAAGGATCACAGCATTTCATCACTTTTGTTAAATTGTTAAATCTACAATGTCTTTTATATAATAACAAGAACAACAAAAACAAATATTAAATAAACAGCAATAACATTATTTAAAGTGACAAAGGCTAAATTGTTTTTTGAAGTAGAATAACAAATATTAAGTATCATGCCATGTAAAACTGCTAGAATTGTCATCTACATTACAAAATTGTTGAGTCATTTCAACGAAATAGAATCGCTAGCAATTTGCCTTACATATTTAGATAGAAAAAGAACAAAATCATCCAAAGTAAATATAAATAAGATTATTTAAAGTGACAAACCTTAAATAGTTTAAAGTAGAATAACAAATATTTAGGACCATCTTGTAAAACTTCTTGAATTGTCATTTATGTAGCTAGAAATAACAAAATGTTAAGTAAGTTAGTCATTTCAACGAAATAGAATCGCTTAAAATTTTTGCTTACTGTGTTTTAATTGATGGACATCTTAATGTTATTAATCTGCAACCTAATAAGAAAAAGAACACAATCATCTAAAGTAAACAACAATATAATTATTTAAAGTGAGAAATGTTAAAGGTTTTAAAATAGACTAATAAATATAGCTTTAAGAATCAACTCATAAAGTCTGAAAAACTTGTAGAATTATCTTATATGCAACTAGAAATTTTAAAATCGTTTAGTTAGCAATTTTTTCTTGCAATTCTTGTTTTCATCGTTTTAACTCATGTATATCTTATTAACGTATTATTTACCGAAATGGTACATTACCTCAACATAAAATCATGTTTTCCTCACTGACTTAACTCTTATGAATGTCAAAAAAGTGAAAATTATTTGAAAGTCAATTCAAATCTAACAGGGCAGGATCCGAAAACTTCAACATAAAATTCCAAAAATTTTGATCTATTTATACCTAAAGTGAAGATAATCTGTGGAAACCACTGAATAATAAAAAAATGATAAAAGTCATAGAGGATCAACCCGTAAAAAGTGCGGAAAGCTTTCAGAATTTTCATTAATGAAATGCAACTTTTCTCCACACATATTCCTGTTTACTGTATTTTACTTGACATATATCTTAAGAGAATTAATGTCCTTTATATAATAACAAGAACAACAAAAACAAATCTAAAGTAAACATCAATTAAATTATTTAAAGCGACAAAGGTTAAATATTTTAAAGTAGAATAATAAATAACTTTAAGGACCAACACGTAAAAAGTCCGGCAAACTTCTAGAATTCTCATTGATGTAGCTAGAAATTACAAAATTGTTTAGTTAGTTACTCATCGCATGCAGTATTTTCTGACGCATTATTTCTTTACTGTATTTCAATTGACGTATTTTTTAATAGAATTAATTTATAAATCTGCAATGTCCTTTATAAAATAAAGATCAACAAAAACAAATCTAAAGTAAACAATCAATAATTTCAAGTGGAATAACAGATAGGTATCAACCCAGCGAAAAATCCGGAAATTTTCTAGAATTGTCCCAGAAATTACAAAATCGTTTCGAAATAGAATCGGCTGCAATTTTTTCCTCGCTCGCACATATTCTTGTTTACTGCGCTTTAATTGACGTATATCTTAATGGAATAACAAATATACTACATACAACCACATATATTTAAAATTAGCCTAAGTATACGATAAATTAAAACACTGTACAAACAAAATAGCGTTGGTTTCTAAGTGGTCCATCTTTTCATATTTAATAAGCCATAAAAATGCATATTAATGGCTATATTGATAAACAACCACTAATAGCAACAACAGCTATTTTTATCACACACTAAAAGGTTAATAAAAAAGATGAAAATTAAATTATCTAGAAGCAGTAATTTTTTTTCTTTTATTTTTACAAATATCAAAAAAATGTTTATAAAGTGGAACTTTGTTAATCGTACGCGTTCTTCTTGGTATAACTCGCTATTCGGACACTGCTTCACTAATCAGACTGTATCACCTTGTTGTTAAGTTATTACAAGCTCAGGCAGACAACATTGCGTTGGTTTTTAGGGAATGAATTTAGTGCAAAAGGGCAAGTAAAGGGGAAAAACATACAAAAGAGAAAAAACACCTCAATCAAAAATGATTGGCTGTTCTTTGTATTTTATTAAAATATAACTAAGAACATATTAACAAATACCAATAAATTAATGCTTTGTTTTGAAATGCTACCCCAAATCTAATCCTAAACAAATTTTTCATTGTCAATTATGGATTATGGTGCTCACACATTGACATGCTGCTAAAAATGTTTCACACCGAAACATGTTTTGGTATTTGCTCACATTTTGATATATTTAGTTTTTATAATATTTACTAAAATTTTGGCGCCAGCCTCTAATCTTTACTGACCACATTATAAACTAGCATTTCCATGTCAATTTCTATACATCTATATTAGTTCCCGGCAATGGCCTTAGAGTTGAAGACAGAAATAATGATTCACCAATCCTAAACAAACTTTTTATTGTGGATATTGTGCAGTATGGTGTTCACACATTGAGGTAGTATTAAAAATGTTTTCTGACTCTTATACACTTATCTTGCTATAATACTTATATTTTCAAAATTTACGGCGCCAGTCTCTAATCTTAGCCGACTACATTATAAACTAATTCTATGTATCTATATTAGTTCTAGTGATGACCTTAGCGCTGAGATGACATAATAAAATAGACTATAATATGAAATATTGTCGTTAAGAAACGTGTTCTTGAGCATTCTGGCCCCAGTACACTACTTGGCTCGTCCACTTTAATACTCCTGCTTTTCTTTGAAGAAAATATCGAAAAGGTATTACTTTAATCTAAGAGCCCATTCAACATTTCAATCTTACCCTAGCGAGATGAAATTAATTAGTACACACCTGAACTTTTTTATTGTTATATATATTGTTATATCTTTTTTGAAATCTTCTGAGAAAATTTAAAAAATTTAGAAAATTGTCCGAATATTACAACCATAATCAGATAACAAAGTTTTAGAACAAACATTTCCAGCTAATAGTTGAACAATGAAGTAATTTATGTTGTATTATTTAGAGATTTTCTTTTATCATGTGTAATTTTAATTTCCTGAGTCTAACCTTAACTTGATCCTCTAACTTATATACCGTCTAACATATCCGATTCCAAATAATTTCAACTTAAGCAAACCTAACCTAATCCAGAATACATCTTCGACATAGTCTAAGCTGTCCTATTCCGCAACAAGTGGTTCTAGAGGGTTCCAGCTGGCTCCAATCACAAACCTCTGGAACATCGTTCCGACACTTTTTCGAGAGGAAACGTTTTCCGGGCTATTTTACTAATTCATTTCTTTAAAGTATGTGTATTGAACTAAAACTTCAGGTAAACTTCCTTTAGTGGCGATTCTGTTTGTTACCAAAATCATTATGACATGATTGTTAAGTAAACCAAAATTTATATTCTATAACAATTAGCAGTTTTTCTAAAAAATATTGAAATATGCAGCAAGAAAAATGCCGAGTTGTAAATATCACAAATTACATAACAAACTGCGCGCATAAAAAGCAATTTTTAGCATCTTAATATGCCTATTGGGCCAGTAATTCTTTTCGCGCGCTAATTATATTTACGTGTATACAACACGCTTATAATATACGACTTGGGCAAATAATTCACAAAACATCGAAAAGCTGTTGACGACAAATCGAGTGCGCACTTACATAACTACACCCAAACCCTCCAAAATAGCTGTAAAGTGTCTATAAACTAAATAAATATTGTTAAAGTATGTATTGGAATAGTAATTCTATTTGCACGCTGTTTGTATTTATCTCACTTAATCATTTGCGCATAAAAATACTCATTTTTATCATTTCAAAGTATCTATTGGAATAATAATTCTTTTCGAACGCTAATTATATTTACCTACGTAATAATATAATATACGACTTGGTTGCTTTGCGCATTTCCGCCAACGACAAATTGCGCGCATTTGCATATTAATTTGCTACACAAAACCCTCAATGTTCCATTAATCATATGATTCATTTGCAATTCGAAAAAATGGTAGTTTTGGGGAAAAGGACTGAAAAGTGGCATATCCTTTTTAGCATTTTAAGTATTATATCTATTCGGGTAAGAATTCTTTTCGCAAACAAATGATGTTTGGGTTCCGATAAATAGCAAGGGAACGACGTTTATTTTAAATGCGATTTTTGAGTGAATTACTTTTGACGTTTGGGAAGCTTAATCTGTCAAAATCGAATTCACTCAAAAATCATGTTTTTCGTGCAATTTTCATGCGGTTTTCGTTTAAAATTAATGTAAAGCTCTTGCTATTTATTGACAGCCGCATTCAAATCGAAGCCGTTTTAACGTTGGAATGAGTGAAAATGTGATTTCAATCTATAAAATGAATTTTCTCTCATTTTGACGTTAAAATGCATCAATTTGGACACGGATTTCAATAAATAGCAGGGGATGGACATTTTGCATTGATTTTATGTGAAAATCGTATCGAAATAGCTTCTGAAATGCGATTTTTGGGTGAATTTTATTTAACGGTTGGGAAGTGCAATTTGTCAAAAACAAATTCACTCAAAAATCGCATTTCGGAAGCGATTTTGATGCGGTTTTTACATAAAATCGATGTTAAACGTAACTAAATCGTACAAAAATATTCAAACTTTTAGCATCTTAAATTGTCTATTGGGATAGTACATAACAATTTTGCACACAAAACTCCCAACTTTCAATAAATCCCTTGCAATGTAAACAAATTTAATAAAAATGCTGAAAACTGGAAAATAATATATAAACTGTACATAAAAAACTTTCAGTAACTTAAAGTAAAAAGATCGCGGACATTTACATAATTTCTCGCCCCCCCAAAAAAAAACATATAAAACAACGCGATCGTAATGGCGTAACATTTAATTAATCGCATAAATCATTCGTTTGGCTTAAAAATACTCGAAGGTGATAAATCCAATTATCAATCGCATGCTGTAAGCACGGCGGGTACATGTAGTATTTTCAGCAGAAAACAAGACTTCTTATAAATGTGGCGCCAAATAAAATATATTGCGTTCTTGACACGTGGCCGTCATAAAAAATGTTTTTTTTCGCTCTCGCATATAAAAAAATGCACGCACATATGTGTGTGTGTGTTTATATATTGGGAAAGAAATCAACAAGCGAAATCCAAAAATTGATTCGATGAAAAATTTTAAAAAGATGAAAATTTCAAAGCAGCGCGCAAAAAAAACACACAAATATTTATGTGTATTTGTGTGAAATACGTCGGCGATTATGTAAAATGTGCATCTCAACGATAATTTTTTTCTTGGCACACCGAATTATTGTATTTAATTTAACTTAACTAATTATTCACGCTTCATTTAGTCTTTAAATATTTTCATCAACCTTCAGGTTTTTTTACCGCCATAAATGTGCGATTTTCGCACATTGCTGGCAACACGTCTGCATTGTTTGCTCACGACTCATTTAATAGATAATCGACAAGGTCCGCACAATACCACCACGCATAGTCGTCTGCAACATAAAATAAAAACAACATCATCAAGGATTTAAATATTTTAAATCAGCAGCAATTAATTGAGTTTTTTCGTTTCATTCTCTAATTAAACGCAACAGCGTACCGGAAATCATTTTTCATTTTTCGTCCGTCTCGATTGCCTACGCCAAAAAATTATAGCTAGCTCGCCTCCTAGAAGACGAAACACTATAATTTAAGCGCCGTCGTGCTTTTTTGCCACAGCCGCAGCGTTTTAAATTAAAAATTTACGGTATGCATGGAATGTTTGAGGAGCTGTGTGTGTCGAATTTTATTTTTTCTAAAAATAATTGTACTGCTGTACAAAGTGATGTGTGTGTGTGTGTGCATGAGAAAAAATCTAGAAAATAGCATGTATATAAGCTGTTATTGCTGTTGCTGTTGCTGTGAGTTGTATTTTTTTTGTGTTCGTGAATGATTATTTTCGTTTGACGACAAATTTCCAACATGCATTTTCAATGTTAAATTAATTTTTTTCTAGTTTGTTCGCCTGTCAACGGCAATAAAATGAGCGATTAATTTATCATCCGCAAAAATGCTAACAATGTTTAGTTGGAAATTTTTAAATATAGATTCTTATAAATATGTGCATACATGCCTGGATTTGTATACGGGGTGTTCTAGGAAGCAGGGGAATGTAGTTGGAAGAAAAAAAATGTTTTAAACTATGCCTTCATTATTATTTGTAATCGTTTATAAACACTTAATTTCTTTTAGAATAAGCTCTACTTCATTTCCTCGAAAATAGTTTTTGTTAAACATTAATTTTAATAAATACTAGAAGGATACATCTATCACACGCATACTTCCTCGTAGCCTAAGTGTGGTATAGGGCTTAATTCCAACTCAAAACTGCTAAAAGTAGTAATTCAAATGTAAAACGGCTCCAAGATATGTCTCACGAATATTGAGAAAAAAGAAAATTATCCAAATTTAAACCATAAACTGTGGTAAAATGAATATGTAGAAATGAGAACTCCGGTGAGACTTGTTCATTGGGAACACTTTTCGAAATTGACATCGAATATTCAGCTTACATAAACGCATTTAACGCAAGTTGTTGGCATAATT